>JAXIVJ010016368.1:0-29065 GCA_036785665.1 Chirona hameri | reverse complement strand
CTGGATGATAACACCAATGCTCTTGTATATTCCTTGGAGTTAATTCAGGAATTAAATTAATACAATTTCACTGGAACTGTATCGGTCTGTTCCGCCGTCATCTACCGATCTACGCAGCATACATCACCGAAACACAACTGGTAATTCAGGCACTAGATGCTTTGATGGGTCTCGTCAGAAAAACAAACACATCATTCATCAGCCTCGAGGAGGAACCGATGATAAATTACTTTCCTGTGGGCCCCAGAGGGCTGCCAAGCTGACCTTCCGATGGTGCTGCCAAATTAATCTCTATCTTAATCAATAACACACCACGGACGCGAGGAGCTCGGAGCGGGATATATAATGGAAATGATATCATATATATGATGTTCGATAGATACGGTGGGGAGACGGTAGCCAGACCCTTAAGTGTGTAGAGCAATAGCATTAGCGATACAGAGCACGCAAGCGCAATTTACAGATATTTGCCAAATGTTGGGAAATACAAGCACAAACAATACAAACACAAACAACGCCGGGTAACCGCTGGCGACTTAACCCACCATTGACTGGGGGAGCGTTTAACCCGCCATTGACTGGGGGGGGGGGGGCGTTTAACCCGCCATTGACTCGGGGGGGGGGGGGGGGGGCGTTTAACGCCCCCCCCTGATGAATTTTCGCAATAGCTGAAAAACTAATAGCGCTATCAACGTGAAACTTCGGGTACCTTCTTATTCATCATTTTTACGTCTTGTGTGCAAATGAAGAACTTTCGTCGATTTTGGTCTCGAGTTATAGCGAATTTAGTGACGTCACTACACACGAGTTTTACACCAAAATCAGGCCGCCAAATTCTTTGCCAGGCCGGACAAATTCCACATTTGAAGCAAAATGCAATCGAAAATTGCCAAAAGATAGCAAATTGCAACGGCTACAAACTGGCTATCTCGGATTTGTGCAAATGTTAGTTTTTGGACCCAAAAAAAAACACTCAAAAAGCGTTTTTCGGGGGGGGGGGAATTATCACAAAATCAACATTTTCTATCATATTCAAAAACCGGAAGATATGTCAGAGCACCATACATAGGCAACTACCATACCAAATTTCAAACTGATATCTCCATTTTTGACGGACTTATGATATCCAAAGTATGGGTAACTCATGTCGTCATATTTCGAAATTGCGTTTTTGGGTTTTATTGACTATATACAGACAAATCAATGCCACTACTGGATTTCTGAGACACAACTGGTCTAGCAACATGCCTTTTTTGCTTAGATTTAACAATTTAAAATCTTGACCTTCGGTGACCTGAACTTGACCTGAAATTGACATTGACTTCATGTAAATGAAGTCAGGTGGTAAAATGACCATCACTATGGAATTATACGTGGAAAATAACTCATAACACATGTGTTGCATGACTTTCGTAGATATTTTGAGCATAGTGACCTTTTGTGACCTGACCTTGACCTTGAACTTGGCCAACAATCTCACTTTAGCTCATGCGAGATATGTATCATACCTTTAGCAGCACGTTGGGTGAAACTGGTCGCAATCGAAGGCTTTTTATGGAAAGTATGGCCCATAAACTAAAATACGTCGATTTTGACCTTTGGCCTGACAGTGACCTGACATTTGACCCCTGACCAGATTTTTGGGTATGCTTTAGATTCGTCTCATTGAGAGCTTTCGAATGCCGCCTTGCGCGTCTCGCTGGGATTATTGGTTCGGAAGATAACCAGGGGACGTTTCACGCCCGCCCGCCCGCCGCCGCCGCCGCCGCCGCCCCCCCCCCCCCCCCCCCCCCCAGTCAATGGTGTTCGGCTAAAACCCCAGTCAACGCCGATTTAAGCAGTGAGTTCTTGAAACTGGGTTTTCATCAACGAAATAATGGGTTGGCATAGGAAGCTACTGCAGCACTGAGCTGTACGGTGTACGCACCATGCTCACCTTACAATAAAACACGGTCCCCCGTTGTCGCGTTGTAAATACAATATTAGCACTATCCTGTAGAACAAGCCCTTTCAAACTTTCTGACAACCGATACAGCAAGGAGAACAGAGACAGATACTTTATTCATGACAAATCCATAAACCATGGGTTTTCATTGACACACGTCAGACGGACCTAAGAGTCACAGGCGAGATTAACGCGCGCACTCAACTCAGACTTGGCAGTAGGCGTCACCATACTGCTCTCTAAGGACATGTTATTCAATTCCTGATTTTACACGTTGACAGCAGACAAACATACATAGTCTGGCACGTGACACCATGTCACCATGTCATGTGATGATGTGATACCATGTGACACCATGACACGTACAAGTGGGTCCGGAAAACAGCCAACATGTAACAGGAGGATCCATGAGTCCATGAGTTTCCATGAGTTCCATGAGTTTGCATGGTTATCATCATCTGATATGGCCATTAAAGTATAGTTTACCATAATACCTTCATGAAACAAAATTTCCGCTTAGTGATAAAACGGCGGAATCCTGAGATAGTGAAGTGAAAATATTGTCTACTGCCCTGTTCAAATGGGTTGCAGCTATTATTGATCTCAAAACTCCCAATAACCGCTGTTTTATTGTACAGCACTGCACGTCCGATCACTGTGCCACTTTCACCGCTAGCGTTATCGAGGCTTAATAGTGATCCGCCAGATCACAAATCCATATCACGACGTGAGCTGTTACTTACACAAACTTACTGGGCATTTATTGCCAATATGATATACTGATTATCATGATATGTAGCTGTTAGTCATGTCCCTAATCGCAGTTGTCCATAGATCAGAGGTTCATGCAACTGTGTGTCTTGGCGCGGCAGGAAAACTCCAGACGACACATTTCGATTCCGGTCCCATACGATTCAATCCGCACAGTAGATATGGCTGCAAATGGAAACGATGCAGGCTATCAGAGACTTCGATACATGCTAACTTGTACATGTGCATATTTCTAAGCTCATAAATGGTGCGGCTTGAAGTGCCGTTGATAGCAATGCATGCCGAGATGGTGTATGGAGATTCCGGACTCCCGAACTCACAGAGTATGTATCTAGTTTACATCCATTACAGCACGAAGCTTAACCCTATTCCCTGCGGGTGGCCAAAATTACGTTAACCTGCGGTGGTGTGTGTGTGGGGGAGGGGGGCAGATTCTGCCCCCCCCCCCAGAGATCTCGAGAACCGCTCGGTCGATTTCAATGGGGAAAACGACATTCGATTCGTCATGACAAGATCTCTGTTTGGACCCCGATTTTTTTGTGTTAAAAAATGGGGGGGGGGAATTTTTCGAAAATTTCGAATTTAAAAAAAATCAGAGGCGTATTCAGGGAATGTAAAATGGGGGATTTTCTGATAAGAAATATGTGCTGTTCGTGATTGTTTGGGACGACATGAACGTCACATGTGGGCATTATATGCAGTAATTTGTAAAATTTAATATATTGCGCATAGGCGGATCCAGGAAAAAGCATGGGGCACCATGCGCGTAACGCTTTTATCATCTTACTAATTTGAAGTTGGACCTAATTTGAGGGTGGGTATCGCCTCCCATTTTTTGTATCCTGAGTGCGCCTCTGTCCCAAAAATATGTACAATCCCAGTATCTATGATGCATATTGTATTGAAATGGTTTCTGACGCATTTATTGCACTGCAAACCACGAAGGAGTATGTATTGCACTCCAAACCGCAATACCGCATTCGTAACACCCTCCCCAAAACAGGAGCCTGGAACCGCCTCTGCTGGACCCATTTTTTTAAAATTTTTGACAACACGCGCCATTCAATTTTGGGAAAAGCCACAAAGTTTCAGGACGCTAGGCTTAACAGTTTAGAAGTGGCAAGTGAAAAACCACCGGGGGGGGGGGGGGGGGGGCAGAATCTGCCTCGCAGGGAATAGGGTTACGCCGACGAAAACGTTCTTAGAGTTAATAAGTCTTTGTTTCGCGTTTCGTATTCCTTTCTTCGCAACTTTATTTTAGAAGTTTTGCATATAAACAACGGACTGTCTGCGATAGTACAATAATCAGCCAGACAAACGTATCAGACAAACCAGCGACAAAAGGCGACAGCGAGGGCGTGACAAGTGGCAAATCCTCGTGCGCACAGTGGCGTATTGCATGACTGACTTGGTCACACCGTTACTGGTTTGCAGGAACCGCCACTGCACCGACGGAGGCGACAACTTGTCGGACCGGCATAACCACGGACAGCTGACCAATCAATCCATGTCGATAGGGACAGATCATACAACGCCATGCCTTATATGACGCCGATGGAAGTGATTCAATCTAACGTCTACAGTGACCGAATACAATACCACGCTCCAAACTTATCGGTAATGTTGATCATATAAAATGTTTAATACAACAGGTTGCTAACTTCTCGGTGTCAGGCGTCGTTGTGCATTCAATGTGAGAAAGTTCGAACATCGCTTCAGACATATCATACAGAAGCTACACATGTGCATCAATTAGGTATTCTTTAGAGACTATATTGAATACCCGAAACCAGAGGTGTGGCCGCTGTTTTAACGTAGAGCAAGGATTACATGAGACAGGCGACAATACCAGTATGTAGCCTTACGCGGGTGGACTCCATAGAAACCCTGTGCTGCAAGGTGACCACCCATGTTGGTAAATGTGTCCAATTTCCCCCCGATCAACTGCAGGACGGTAGTAGACCGGTACGGCACCACTGGAGAATCCAGAACGGCCAAAAAGGCTAGTTTGGCGGACAAGTCCAAGAAAATTATAACATTTCAAAAGGACATCCGACATCGATTCGTTCTTTATGCATCAAGAACATTTTTTGGCAAACTGTTTTAGTCACAGACTCACAATTATTGTTAAATCTTCTTTAAAATCAGGAGATATATCAGTTTTTGTCGGATTTCAGTCGTTTTCGAGGACACGAACCAGATAGCCAGGGGTGGTAAAGTGGTGTCTGTATGGATAAGGTCGGGGACAAAATGCTCCTTCTCATGAAGTACTCGGGGGTCAAAATGCCAGTAAAAATCATTACTATGTAATTCCTGGAAAATTTTACTAAGCGATCATATCCTTAGTGACAAACTCAAAGATCGTTAAAACCACTTCAGATGTATTATTCACATAGGTAATCATCATATTCATCACGTCAGTATGTATGTACCTACATTTACATTTTTTTCCTCAAATTAGCAGTTGCGTTTCAGCTCTTGATTGTCCATAATTTAGTTTCACCCATATTTCCGACGGAAAAATATATACCAGTTATCTAGTCGACAGTACCCCGGCCCCGGCCCCGGAGTACTCCTTGTGCATTTTCAATGGAGTGAGTCTACTGTCAGGACAGTGGATTTCACTGTTTTACCAGCGGGACTTTGAGAGGTCTACTACAAATAGTAGAAAATCCGGTTCATTCAGCGTGACTATCCAGAAGTATTTTTGCGAAATTGCGTCGTTTATGGCGAAATCATGACATTTGATTCTCGTTCTGTCGCAGTGGCACTATTGTAATCAGGGGGTTGTCATCCCTGCAGCCGCCATAGGCTCAATTATCTATAATGTCATGCACAAAAAGAACCACGTATGTCAATCGCCAGAAAACTGTGACATACGTGGTTCTTCCTAGGCCGTGACGTCATCTATTCGGAAAATTTTGTAAAGTCTTTAACAAATTGCGAGTTATTATTGATTTGTATAGGAGCAAGGGATTCTCCGTCCAGATGACGTCACCACCCCTGAGTCGGATTCGGTCAAATCGCCGGATGACTACCTTCTTATAGGGCCTTGATTGTAATGAAACTTTGAGTTTGTCATGTCGTTCGTTCATGTCGATATACGATACGGAGTATGATTCACGGTGAACCGTATAGACGGTTATTATAGTGTTTTACCATTTGACAAACGTGTCCATATTGTGAAATGGTAAGTGGAAATTTAGTTAAAGTGGTTGAAATGTTCCGTGTGATTAAAAGTATATTAAATCATCTTCATCTGTATATTTTTTCCTCATCTTCCTGATATATTTAGGCATCAGTTTTAATTTGGATAAATTGCTTAGTCGAACATTGCAAATCGTTTAAAATTGCTGTTAATGTTCAAATGGTTGTGAAATCACTAGTTTCACTGCATTGTGACCAACTTGTGAAATTAGTGGTAATCTTTGACTAAGGTGCCTGTCATTGTGCCGTGCTATGTACAGTATGGCAGCATATGGTAACATCAGAAAAGCAGTGGCATTGTGCACCACAGCGGAATTTCCCTATTTCTTTGACGAAGCGGTTAAACTAAACTAAACTTAACCTAACCAAACCTATTAATAATGACAACAGCTTTGTCAGAATACATTTTGGCATTGTGCACCACAACACAATTTCCATATTTCTTCCGACAAAGCCGTTAAACTAAACTTAACCTAACAAAACCTAACCTAACCCATTAATAATAATGGCTTCGTCATAAAAGAAAAGTGCAACAAAGAGCCTCTTGGGCCCATCCGAGGTTGCACCCCCCCCCCCCCATCCCCCCCCTCCACCAGTCTCGCCCCTTCAAATCACCTTACTCTACCTGCATAAAAGAAGGCTAATCCCACGAGTATTTATGAACTAATCCCTTCTCTGTAAAGTATTTATCTAATCTAATTTTGAAGGAAGCAAGTGTCACTGCATCAGCGACATCCCCTGGTAGCATATTCCAATGTCCTACAACCCTTCTACTGAAAAATGACTGTCGTAGCCTAGTCCTACTTTGTTTCATAATGAGTTTATGCTGATGACCTCTACCTCGATTTTCCCTATTGAACTCAAACATACCCTTTAAATATCCAGAATGCTGACTATTTACAAATTTGAAGACTTCAATTAGATCTCCTCTTAGCCTTCTATATCTAAGTGAAAACATACCCAATTTCCTTAATCTATCTTCATAAGGTAAACTACCAAGACAATTAATCATTTTTGTTGCCCTTTTTTGAACTCTTTCTAACAACCAGCAATCTTTCTCATATGTTGGAGACCAGGCTTGTACACAATACTCCAAATGTGGTCTAACGTATGCACAATACAGTTTTGTTATTACCTTTTCACTCTTGTAGGAAACATTTCTGTTAATGGCCCCTAGCATTCTAAGTGCCTTTTTCCTAGCTTCTACAACCTGGTCTGACGCTGATAGTCTATTGTTTACCACGACACCTAAATCTCTTTCCTTTTCAATCTGCTCCATTTTCTGCCCACCCATTTCATACCTATGTTTACTGCTAACCCGTCCAGCGTGCATAATCTTACATTTACTCAAATTGAATTTCATCTGCCATGCTTCAGACCACTCAACTAGCTTGTCCAGATCTGATTGAAAAACATCCTGATCATGTTTTCCTCTAATAATCCTGACAACTTTTAGATCGTCTGCAAATTTCAAGACTTTGCTGTCTATACTGTTCTCAATTGCATTCACAAATATTATAAAAAGCAATGGGCCCAGGACTGAGCCCTGTGGAACCCCACTGAGAACCTCCTTCCATTGTGATTGGCACCCATTCAATATAACCCTTTGCTGGCGTCCTGAAAGCCACGTTTCTATCCAATCCAGAATCTTGCCCCTGATCCCATGAATTTTAAGTTGCAACCCCAGTCTTGTATGGGGGACTTTGTCAAATGCTTTACTGAAATCAAGAAAAGCTACATCTAGCTGTTTACCCTGATCAACGCTATCTGTTGCAACATCCAAAAACTCCAGAAGATTAGTTAAACAAGAACGGCCCTTCCTAAAGCCATGCTGTGTATCTTTGATGAGTTCATTTTGCTCCAAGAATTCAACAATCTTATCCTTGATGATTGATTCAAGCACCTTGCAGACTAATGAGGTCAGACTAACTGGTCTATAGTTTTCCTCTTTACTTCTATCTCCCTTTTTATGAATAGGAACAACATTTGCTCTTTTCCAATCAAGTGGAATTTTACTATCTGCAAGTGATTTAGAAAATATTATGGCTAATGGAACCGACAACTCCCTTTCAGATTCTCTTAAAAGTCTAGCATGGATTTCATCAGGTCCTTCTGCCTTGTTAGGCCTTACTTTCTTTAGATATTCTAGAACAAGTTCACTACTTATGCCACCTAGCTCTCCTATAGTCTCCTCTGTCTCTAGCTCAGGCTGAAGTGCTGCAATACTACTCTGGTCCTCGATAGTAAAGACAGATTGAAACTGATCATTAAGCACTTCAACCATTTCACTGTCCTTGCTAACTAACACATCATCTACCTTAAATGGACCTATATTTTTGGAAACTGTACTTAACTTATAAAAACTGAAGAACTTCTTACTATCTGCATTACAATGTCTAGCTAAATCAAGTTCCTTTGCCCTTTTAGCTGCTCTGACCTTTTTCTTAACTGAATTTCTTGCATTCTGGTAGGCCTTCTGATTTATATCTAGTGAAGATCCCTTCAAAATGCCAAATGCACTTCTTTTAGCTTGTATAGCACTCCTTACTTCTGGGGTAAGCCAAACTGGATTGCCCTTGGTTCTGTTACGTTTGTGCCTGAGGGGTATATGCCGATTTTGAATTTGGCTTAATCTAGCTTTGAAAACATTCCAGGCCTCACATGCATCTAAACCTGCCAACTCAACGTTCCATTTTACCTGTGCGAGGTCATTTCTAATACCATCAAAATCAGCCCGGCTGAAGTTTGGAACCATAATAAGGTTATCTTTGGGCCTCATTTCTGATGAGATATTGAATTTAACCATATTGTGATCACTGGTTCCTAGACCTGCACAAATACTTATGTCACTAACTAGATCACTGTTGTCTGAGAATACAAGGTCTAGAATGGAGCAATGTCTGGTTGGCTCTGTTACAAACTGATGCATGAAAAGCTCCTCTTCAAAGATTTGCCTATACAACCTACACTCATTTGTTTCCTCTGCTATACTTTCGTATCCTCTTAAGTTAAAATCTCCCATAATAAGACACTGAGCCCGAAAGTTCCTACGTATTTCCTCACAAATATCTTGGTCTGTTTCAGCTTGGGAGTTCCTTGGAAGATTCCCTGGTCTGTAAAATGCACCTATCCTCAACCTTCCTCTGTTTCCTGTACCAATTTTAATGTCAAGCCAGATTGATTCTACTTCTTTTACTTTACTAGAATCATCAACTCTAGTAGTGCAGTACAAGCTATTTACATATACAAACACTCCGCCTCCCTGCCGTGATTCTCTGCAGTATGAGAACATGTTATACCCTTGTAACTCGAAATCCTGTAGCCTATCCCTATTATACCCTTCACTAACCCATGTCTCGGTTACACAAATGATATCAGGCTTTTCAAGGGCAACATAACACTCAAACTCATCAAATTTAGACCTAATACTTTGGGCATTCAGCAACACACATGTGATCTTATACTTTGAGCTGACTCTACTAATTCTGAGGGAATTATGATCTACTGTCCTATTCTGACATGAACTTCTACCAATGCTTACTTCTTGATGCCCTAGTACTAGCGTCCCTGAACCCCCCCTCCTACCTAGTTTCCCTGAATGACACTTCTGTAGGCATCTCCCAAAGCCCTTGCCCCCTCATCCGATAAGTGAAGCCCATCCTTCATATAGTACCTATGCCACTCATAGAACTGATCCCATAAGTCTACATAACTAAGCCCCATAGCTGAACATAAGTTCTGAACTGAGCTGTTCACAGACAGAGCTCTTGAGTACCACTCCTCACTGGCTCCACAGCGAGGGAGGATGCCAGTCACAATGACTGGTTTCCTGGACTCCTTCAACCTCTGCAGCAGGCTCCGGTACTCCGCTACTATTCTCACACTCTGTCTAGGTCCTATGTTGTTCACCCCCACCTGTATTATAACTGTCTCCGGGCTACTCCTACCCAGTTCTGCCTCAATGACAGGGCCCATATCAACTACTTTTGCCCCCGGTTTAACTATACATTTGTCCCTCTTCCCACAGAATGTTCGCCTTAAGGGCCTTACCCTCGAGTCCCCAACCACTAAATGCTGAATCTGTACCTTGTCACTTTCAGCTGCTGACTCTAACGCACTGAACCTATTTGCTAGTGTAACCTGCTGATGTTCCCTGGGGCTGTACTGCCTGACTCTACCCTGAACTTTTGTCCATCCCTCCTGATCCCCTTCCCTCTTCCTCCTCCAGATTCTGCTACCACCCTCCATTACCCAGCACCCCTCCTCATCCTTACTGTCTGTGGCCCTAGCATTACTTTCCACAATGTTGGGTCTCCAGAAACGTGACCCTCCAACACACTTTCAAACCCCAGCCGCACTATCCACTTTTGCCTTATCCTCCTCCCTTATGCCCCTATCAGAACTACCACTGGTCCCTGATCCTGTAGGCTCCTTTTCTGACCCCCTAACCACAATCTGCGCATACGTTCCTTGGTCAGGAGCTACACCCTCTTGCGGCTCATCTCTACACCTACACTTACTTAACTGCGCCTCAAGCTCCGCTACTCTAGCCTGGAGGGCCTCTAGCTCTGCTACCTTCGCCTGCATCCTAGTCATGCTCATTTGAATACACTAGTAACTTAGGTATATAACTTAGGTACTATGCACTTTTCAATACTTTACTAACTTAACTTAACTTTTTTTTTTGTTTGTTTTTTCTTCTTCTAAACCTTAACTAGATCTAGGTAAAGCTAGTAACACAAATCAGCTATGAGTGCACCTAATACTAGACTAAATATCTAATCCTTAAATAAACTGAATACTAAATACACCTTAATTATCCCTAATTTTCTAAAATATCTACTTATCCAACCCTGCAACTAATAACACAAAAATAAGACTAAGACAATTTTGGCGCACACAAGCTAGAATGAAAAGTCCTTTAAAAAGCAAGTAAGAGGTAACAGCTAACTATGAATGCTTAAAAATAATACTTAAACGATCCACAAAACTAAATATCTAATCCTTATATCTAAATATAATGTGGTTGCTCAAAAAATACACAAAAACAACAGAGCTATCCAACAGCTACTTAGCTTGGCTAAAGTAGGGTTCAGAAGAAGTATTAAAATTCCACCGTGGTGCACAATGCTGCTGCGTTTCTGATGTTACCATATCAAAAACGCATCTGATGTTACCATAGCAAAACGCAAGTATGACGATCTGACGTCATACCATGCTGCCATAATGGGCATAACAGAAGAGTAGTCAGCTGACGGTAAAATTACGACAGACTGAAAAGTGGGTTATCTTTGACTGTCTACAAGATGGTCTGTGGGGTCTGTGATAGCTTCCGCAGCGCAGCGGACAGCGAGTGAATGTGAGCGGAGCGTTCTAAACGTGGGTCTCTGCGACTGTAATTGCTGTAAAGGTTAGGTCAGGTTTGATTATGTATCGTTTTTGGTGACGTCATAGCTTTGGTATTACTGGTACACTTTTCTGTTTGTTGTAACAATACTCTCTTCTTTTATCAATGAAGTTTAACCCTTGTTTGAGACTTGGCCTAATTCAGAAATAATGATACAAATGACCTCAATCTCAAAATTCGGAAAATAGTCGAAAAAAGTGTCATTATATTTCGGCACAAACTGACTGATGAATCAATGGTGTCACCTGATGAAGGTTTGTGCCGAAATATAGTGCCACTTTTTCGACTATTTTCCCAATTTTGGGACTCAAGTCATTTGTATAGTTATTTCTCTTTTCTTTTATTATGGACCTCAATAACACCATTAACTGGGGAGGTGAATTACTGAACTATTATCTAATGGTTAAGGTATACTAGTGTGCTAGGTGTCCAGTGATGTTCATTTTGTGTACATGGTCAAGTAGTGTTGAAATGTTGAGTGTGTTGTAGGCTTGTTTTAGGTCGAGGAAGAGTGCTGCTGAGTGTGTTGCTTTAGTGCAAATTGTTTTTGGATATCTGCTGTGAGTTCAACCAGGCAGTCAGTTGTGCTTCGTTCTGGCAAGAAACCTGATTGGTTGTTTGATAAAATGTTTATTGATTTGATACAATATATCAATCTTTTTTTATCGAATCACTCACTCCTCACTCACAGACACAGACACAGATCACACGCAGTCACTCACAGATTGAGTGGTAACACCTGGCCAGTGATATTGGCATGCAGCTGTCAGTGAGAGTTAGATCTTTGTTTGGTATTAAAATATAGGGATGATGTGGGCATGCAGCCAGGTGTTAGGGGCATTTATGTGAAGGGAAAAAATGACCCCAGCTGAGCTGGGGTATTTTTTTCTGTGCTACTTTTGGCCGGGGCCACTCAAATCACTTTTACACCCCTGCCGATATCCCGCTGGATAGGCCAGTGTTCCCATATATGACATGGTGATCCCATCACAGTTAATTATAGCGGCCGGAGTTGGCTGCCGAAGAGGTGGCACCACCTCATCTTACGGGCATCCAAAGCGTGTTTTCCAGAGCTGGGAACAGTGCAAAGAGTGGCCATACATTCTGTTTAAGGTGAGATATATCCCCACCAGAGCGGCCATACATTCTGTTTAAGGTGAGATATATCCCCACCAGAGCGGCCATACATTATGTTTAAGGTGAGATATATCCCCACCAGAGCGGCCATACATTCTGTTTAAGGTGAGATATATCCCCACCAGAGCGGCCATACATGCTGTTCAAGGTGAGATATATCCCCACCAGAGCGGCCATACATTCTGTTTAAGGTGAGATATATCACCACCAGAGCGGCCATACATTCTGTGTAAGGTGAGATATATCCCCACCAGAGCGGCCATACATTCTGTTCAAGGTGAGATATATCCCCACCAGAGCGGCCATACATTCTGTTTAAGGTGAGATATATCCCCACCAGAGCGGCCATACATTCTGTTTAAGGTGAGATATATCCCCACCAGAGCGGCCATACTTTCTGTTCAAGGTGAGATATATCCCCACCAGAGCGGCCATACATTCTGTTTAAGATGAGATATATCCCCACCAGAGCGGCCATACATTCTGTTTAAGGTGAGATATATCCCCACCAGAGCGGCCATACATTCTGTTTAAGGTGAGATTTAATAATATAGATATATCCCCACCAGAGCGGCCATATATTCTGTTCAAGGTGAGATATATCCCCACCAGAGCGGCCATACATTCTGTTTAAGGTGAGATATATCCCCACCAGAGCGGCCATACATTCTGTTCAAGGTGAGATATATCCCCACCAGAGCGGCCATACATTCTGTTTAAAGGAAATAATGACCTTTTGATTTTGTTAGCAACAATTTCTTAGGCTACCGTTATGGTTTTAAAATTATTTGATTTAAATATAAGAATTAAATAAAATTATTCCCAAATTCAAAGTTGTAAGTTTGGAAAAAATACAAAACAAGTACCTTGTGCACTTCATGAAGGTCATTGACAAATTCGTCCTTCCCTACCATTGTTTACATCGAGTGCGGCATTTTTGGAGGCTCTGTGACGTTTCCGATCAAACTGAGCGCTGCTGCTCGGACACACGCTAGTAGCGCTTTCGTTCTCCATGACAACCAGGCGTCAGCCAACCAAAAGCCAGAAAGGGAATACGTTCTGGCTTTTCATTGGCTCACGCCTGGTTGCCATGGAGAACGAAAGCGCTACTAGCGTGCGTTCGAGCAGCGCTCTGATCCGTGAAGCAATCCGTGAAGCATCCGTGATGCATGACTGACTATCACTATAAGTCATGAATGACAGCATGCAAACTATACCAACTCGAATAAAATAAGGGCGGAATGAATTGAACCCCAGGCAAGCTAGTATTCGCAAACACTCGGCACTGCGCCACAATAGCAAAAGGTGAGGGAAATGCATATCGGATACAATATTATCACGTCACAAGTTTCTGAAGTGTCAACTACTATGAAATACAGTGATAAAATACCTTTAATAATGATTAACAAGAAAATTCAAACTTAAAAACAATAATTTGAATAAGTATTTAATTAGCTTTCAACCCAAAATCAGATATATTTTGCAATGCTACACAAGAATGGCACCAGTGACGTCATTAACAAAGCCTGCTACGGGACTTGGGTATACTAATCAGGAACAACTCGCCACAATAGTTAAGTGCGCCGAGAAGCATGACAATGACTTTGTAAACAAATCGCCGACGCTAAATAGGTCGCCGTCGATGTGCAACTTCCGATTTAATTGCCAGTTTTGTGTTATTGTTTGTTAGTTTTTTTGGGAAAAAATATTATTTTTCATGATAATATAAAGCATAGTGTTATATACAGCCACAGACACATTATACAATACTCCTAATGTTGAAAACAAATGAATCGATCTTCAAAAATTGAGGGTCGCAACCACTAACTATGTTGATGTGCATCGATGAGCTTCCGATTTTATTGCCACTTTTTCCAATCGCTGTTAGTTTTAGAAGATCGCCGGGCATATAATCACAACAAGCAGAATGCACAATATATTTTCCACTCCATTGCGTAAAAAAAACAATACGGGAAAAGCCCGCAGTTTGATGAGGACCAAAAGTACTTGCAAGTACCGGTCGTTAAAAGTGTGGAACGCTGATCAACTTTAACTTGAAATATCTTTTCGGTAGGAAAGTTTTCATGCAAAATGTGATGAATTTACAATATATTTTGGTCTCGTCTGGCGATTTCAAGTGCTAACTCAATTTTTGTGGAAAAAGGTAATTATTTCCCTTTAACCCTATTTGTAACAGGCTCCTGGCTACCCCTATTTGTAACAGGGGGGGGGGGGGGGCGAATTCCGCCCCCGGAGATCTCGAGATCTACCCATCCGATTTTCAAAAATGAAACGGTGTTTGGTTCCTCTCAACACGATCTGCATTTATAAATAATAAAATCTAAATTTTGGATAGGGGGGCAACAGGGGGGCAAAAACGACAAATTGTAGTGGTATTTTTGATTCAACATAGCTTTCATGTTTATCGACCGATTTTAACACAACTAATAGGGATCGATGGAGATTGAATCGGAAATTGATATATGACGGTGACGTTTTAAAATTCAAAAATCATAGGCGTGTGCAGGTCACTCAATATGGGGGTGAAGTAAATGCGTAATAAAACCATTTTTTATGTTTTTTTTTTTGATAAATGAAATGGTATGTGATTGAGACATTATAAAAAACAGTTATAAATCATATTTGTTTGCCATAGGCGGTACCAGGTTAGTGAAAAGGGGGGTAAAATTGGGAAAAATATTAACCGCAGACAAGTTGCTACCCAGCACTATAAATATGTTACTGATCATAGATAGTTCCTTTTTGCATGTTGTACTTCATCATAGGCGTATCCAGGATCCAAACTAGGGCGGCGCAAGACTTTTTGATAAGTATATTATCCGCTATTATGATACTAACTAGTCAACAGTGACTATTTCACTTACAACTTCAATTAACATTGCTTACCCCCCTTTTTACCCTACCTGGAATCGCCTATTATCTTATAATCCTTCGTAGAGTAGCCTGTGGTGCGTGTTTCATCCGAAAACTACAGTATGTTATGTCATTGTACGCCCATGCCTCTTAGTTTCCTTGCAATAATATGACCCCCTTTCTTCCATTCCTGAGCGCGCCTCTGCAAAACAATGACTTTATTCCCTTTTCTGGTCTCATATGTGCATATATTATTATAAGCTGAACGTATATTGCGCCGTTATCGCTGGCATATCGTCATCACCATGCCAGTCACCCCCTTTTCATGTTCCTGAACACGCCCCTGAAACTCTATATGTAATAAATTATGCAAATAATGGAAGCAGAAGCTATCTTTTACATCTTGATAGCTATAAATGCCCCTTACATTGCTCTATTGGCTTCCCGACAAGCATTGAATACTTCCTGGAAACCCCCCCCCCCTTTTCAAGCCCCTGAAACCGCCTCTGCCATGCAATTTTGTATGATATTTCATTAACATCATCTAATTTGCACTTTTTGCAATCACGGTAAGCCGATGTAACTCCTTCATACTTGATGCAGTTAGGAAGAAACCGTGAAGATCATATTTCCGTATTTTCGCCAAATGTCGCCTCCGAACCCACCCAAAACTGTGCCCTGGAACCGCCTCTGTTCAAGTTAAGAACTCAAAATTTTGACTCCAAATGCGGAGTTCAATTCAATGAAAAGTCCCAAAATTTCATGGGCCTGCTCCCAGCCGTTCTGGAGATATCTGCGAAAAACATGAGGGGGGGGGGGGCGGAATCCGCCTCCCACCCCCTGTTACAAATAGGGTTAAGGTGAGATATATTCCCACCAGAGCGACCATACATTCTGTTCCAGGTGAGATCTATCCCCACCAACACACTCGCTACGATGAGTTAAGCCCATGGTTTTGGACCAGACGCCGCCATACGTAATATGTTGGCAAACAATACTCGGGAAATTGGCAAGCCCCAGCGCGGTAGCCTAGGGCTTTCTTGGTTGGTAAAAAATAGTTATGGTGGGTAATGAATCAAAAGATCACGGTGAAGCCTGCATTGGATGCAGTCAAGTGGGGCACATGCTCTTGGTAGCATGTATGACTTGGTATGACTTGGTATGGCTTGGTATGGCCTGGTATGACTTGGTAGAGTGCTTTATTGAGCCTGGCTTTTCCAGCTCTAATGCGTTTGTACTTACCGAAAAAAATGTGCCACAGCATTTTGTTGTCTATCATTGTTCACATCGTCAAATATGCTGGCTAAAGTTGGAAAGCTGCCAGGAACATTTCAGCTACCAGGGTACTAGCAATCAATGAGATGATGTTGGAATGCTACTTGGAGCATTCTAGCAACATCCTATTTATTGTCCCAAGTAATTGCATTTTTGTATATATTGATCCTTACCTTAAGCATACATATTTCACGACATGGAAATAATAACGAACGCCAACCACATAGCTGCATAATCTAAAGTCAGCCAATTGCACCATCATTGCCAACGTGCGGTCGGGTTTTGTATATGGCCATGTGCTGATGTCCTACATGCTATCTGTACATCAAAGAGCCGCCGCTCTGGGCAGCCGCCGCGGCGCCTGTCACGTGCCTCTGTGTTGACAGCACCTCTCCGGCGCTAACAGCGTCTGTTCCGACACACCGGCCTGTCCCCGGCTGCCCTGCTCACGGGAGGCACCGGCCTGTCCCCGGCTGCCCTGCGCACGGGAGGCACCGGCCTGTCCCCGGCTGTCCTGCTCACGGGAGGCGGGGCGGACCTTAAGCGGAGGGCCGATCTCTGCGATAGCATTCACTGGCAGAGGATTATCTCGGCGGACACGACGAGCGCGTGGTGCTGTGATTCTCTACACGAGGAGCGCGGGGTGCTGTGATTCTCTACACGACGAGCGCGTGGTGCTGTGATTCTCTACACGAGGAGCGCGGGGTGCTGTGATTCTCTACACGAGGAGCGCGATGTGCTGTGATTCTCTACACGAGGAGCGCGGGGTGCTGTGATTCTCTACACGAGGAGCGCGTGGTGCTGTGATTCTCTACACGAGGAGCGCGGGGTGCTGTGATTCTCTACACGAGGAGCGAGGGGTGCTGTGATTCTCTGCACGAGGAGCGCGGGGTGCTGTGATTCTCTGCACGAGGAGCGAGGGGTGCTGTGATTCTCTACACGAGGAGCGCGGGGTGCTGTGATTCTCTGCACGAGGAGCGCGGGGTGCTGTGATTCTCTGCACGAGGAGCGAGGGGTGCTGTGATTCTCTACACGAGGAGCGAGGGGTGCTGTGATTCTCTACACGAGGAGCGCGGGGTGCTGTGATTCTCTACACGAGGAGCGCGGGGTGCTGTGATTCTCTGCACGAGGAGCGCGGGGTGCTGTGATTCTCTGCACGAGGAGCGCGGGGTGCTGTGATTCTCTACACGAGGAGCGCGGGGTGCTGTGATTCTCTACACGAGGAGCGCGGGGTGCTGTGATTCTCTACACGAGGAGCGCGTGGTGCTGTGATTCTCTACACGAGGAGCGCGTGGTGCTGTGATTCTCTACACGAGGAGCGAGGGGTGCTGTGATTCTCTACACGAGGAGCGCGATGTGCTGTGATTCTCTACACGAGGAGCGCAGGGTGCTGTGATTCTCTACACGAGGAGCGCGGGGTGCTGTGATTCTCTACACGAGGAGCGCGTGGTGCTGTGATTCTCTACACGAGGAGCGAGGGGTGCTGTGATTCTCTACACGAGGAGCGCGGGGTGCTGTGATTCTCTACACGAAGAGCGCGTGGTGCTGTGATTCTCTACACGAGGAGCGCGGGGTGCTGTGATTCTCTACACGAGGAGCGCGGGGTGCTGTGATTCTCTACACGAGGAGCGCGGGGTGCTGTGATTCTCTACACGAGGAGCGCGGGGTGCTGTGATTCTCTACACGAGGGGTGCTGTGAATCTCTACACGAGGAGCGCGGGGTGCTGTAATTCTCTACACGAGGAGCGCGGGGTTCTGTGATTCTCTACACGAGGAGCGCGGGGTGCTGTGATTCTCTACACGACGAGCGCAGGTGCTGTGATTCTCTGCACGAGGAGCGCGGGGTGCTGTGATTCTCTACACGAGGAGCGCGGGGTGCTGTGATTCTCTACACGAGAAGCCCGGGGTGCTGTGATTCTCTGCACGAGGAGCGCGGGGTGCTGTAATTCTCTACACGAGGAGCGCGGGGTTCTGTGATTCTCTACACGAGGAGCGCGGGGTGCTGTGATTCTCTACACGACGAGCGCGGGGTGCTGTGATTCTCTGCACGAGGAGCGCGGGGTGCTCTGATTCTCTACACGAGGAGCGCGGGGTGCTGTGATTCTCTACACGAGGGGTGCTGTGATTCTCTGCACGAGGAGCGCGGGGTGCTGTGATTCTCTACACGAGTAGCGCGGGGTGCTGTGATTCTCTACACGAGGAGCGCGGGGTGCTGTGATTCTCTACACGAGAAGCCCGGGGTGCTGTGATTCTCTGCACGAGGAGCGCGGGGTGCTCTGATTCTCTACACGAGGAGCGCGGGGTGCTGTGATTCTCTACACGAGGGGTGCTGTGATTCTCTACACGAGGAGCGCGGGGTGCTGTGATTCTCTACACGAGGAGCGCGGGGTGCTGTGATTCTCTACACGAGGAGCGCGGGGTGCTGTGATTCTCTACACGAGGAGCGCGGGGTGCTGTGATTCTCTACACGAGGAGCGCGGGGTGCTGTGATTCTCTACACGAGAAGCCCGGGGTGCTGTGATTCTCTGCACGAGGAGCGCGGGGTGCTGTGATTCTCTACACGAGGAGCGAGGGGTGCTGTGATTCTCTACACGAGGAGCGAGGGGTGCTGTGATTCTCTACACGAGGAGCGCGGGGTGCTGTGATTCTCTACACGAGGAGCGCGGGGTGCTGTGATTCTCTACACGAGGAGCACGGGGTGCTGTGATTCTCTACACGAGGAGCGAGGGGTGCTGTGATTCTCTACACGAGGAGCGAGGGGTGCTGTGATTCTCTACACGAGGAGCGCGGGGTGCTGTGATTCTCTACACGAGGAGCGCGGGGTGCTATGATTCTCTACACGAGGAGCGCGGGGTGCTGTGATTCTCTACACGAGGAGCGCGGGGTGCTGTGATTCTCTACACGAGGAGCGAGGGGTGCTGTGATTCTCTACACGAGGAGCGAGGGGTGCTGTGATTCTCTACACGAGGAGCGCGATGTGCTGTGATTCTCTGCACGAGGAGCGCGGGGTGCTGTGATTCTCTGCACGAGGAGCGCGGGGTGCTCTGATTCTCTACACGAGGAGCGCGGGGTGCTGTGATTCTCTATACGAGGGGTGCTGTGATTCTCTACACGAGGAGCGCGGGGTGCTGTGATTCTCTACACGAGGAGCGCGGGGTGCTGTGATTCTCTACACGAGGAGCGCGGGGTGCTGTGATTCTCTACACGAGGAGCGCGGGGTGCTGTGATTCTCTACACGAGGAGCGCGGGGTGCTGTGATTCTCTACACGAGAAGCCCGGGGTGCTGTGATTCTCTGCACGAGGAGCGCGGGGTGCTGTGATTCTCTACACGAGGAGCGAGGGGTGCTGTGATTCTCTACACGAGGAGCGAGGGGTGCTGTGATTCTCTACACGAGGAGCGCGGGGTGCTGTGATTCTCTACACGAGGAGCGCGGGGTGCTGTGATTATCTACACGAGGAGCACGGGGTGCTGTGATTCTCTACACGAGGAGCGAGGGGTGCTGTGATTCTCTACACGAGGAGCGAGGGGTGCTGTGATTCTCTACACGAGGAGCGCGGGGTGCTGTGATTCTCTACACGAGGAGCGCGGGGTGCTGTGATTCTCTACACGAGGAGCGCGGGGTGCTGTGATTCTCTACACGAGGAGCGCGGGGTGCTGTGATTCTCTACACGAGGAGCGAGGGGTGCTGTGATTCTCTACACGAGGAGCGAGGGGTGCTGTGATTCTCTACACGAGGAGCGCGATGTGCTGTGATTCTCTGCACGAGGAGCGCGGGGTGCTGTGATTCTCTGCACGAGGAGCGCGGGGTGCTGTGATTCTCTACACGAGGAGCGCGGGGTGCTGTGATTCTCTACACGAGGAGCGCGGGGTGCTGTGATTCTCTACACGAGGAGCGAGGGGTGCTGTGATTCTCTACACGAGGAGCGCGTGGTGCTGTGATTCTCTACACGAGGAGCGAGGGGTGCTGTGATTCTCTACACGAGGAGCGCGGGGTGCTGTGATTCTCTACACGAGGAGCGCGGGGTGCTGTGATTCTCTGCACGAGGAGCGCGGGGTGCTGTGATTCTCTGCACGAGGAGCGCGGGGTGCTGTGATTCTCTGCACGAGGAGCGTGGGGTGCTGTGATTCTCTACACGAGAAGCCCGGGGTGCTGTGATTCTCTGCACGAGGAGCGCGGGGTGCTCTGATTCTCTACACGAGGAGCGCGGGGTGCTGTGATTCTCTACACGAGGAGCGCGATGTGCTGTGATTCTCTGCACGAGGAGCGCGGGGTGCTGTGATTCTCTGCACGAGGAGCGCGGGGTGCTGTGATTCTCTACACGAGAAGCCCGGGGTGCTGTGATTCTCTGCACGAGGAGCGAGGGGTGCTGTGATTCTCTACACGAGGAGCGCGGGGTGCTGTGATTCTCTACACGAGGAGCGCGGGGTGCTGTGATTCTCTACACGAGAAGCCCGGGGTGCTGTGATTCTCTGCACGAGGAGCGAGGGGTGCTGTGATTCTCTGCACGAGGAGCGAGGGGTGCTGTGATTCTCTACACGAGGAGCGAGGGGTGCTGTGATTCTCTACACGAGGGGTGCTGTGAATCTCTACACGAGAAGCCCGGGGTGCTGTGATTCTCTGCACGAGGAGCGCGGGGTGCTGTGATTCTCTACACGAGGAGCACGTGGTGCTATGATTCTCTACACGAGAAGCCCGGGTGCTGTGATTCTCTGCACGAGGAGCGCGGGGTGCTGTGATTCTCTACACGAGGAGCGCGTAGTGCTGTGATTCTCTACACGAGGAGCGCGTGGTGCTGTGATTCTCTACACGAGGAGCGCGGGGTGCTGTGATTCTCTACACGAGGAGCGCGGGGTGCTGTGATTCTCTACACGAGGAGCGCGGGGTGCTGTGATTCTCTACACGAGGAGCGCGGGGTTATGTGATTCTCTACACGAGGAGCGCGGGGTGCTGTGATTCTCTACACGAGGAGCGCGGGGTGCTGTGATTCTCTACACGAGTAGCGCGTGGTGCTGTGATTCTCTACACGAGGAGCGCGGGGTGCTGTGATTCTCTACACGAGGGGTGCTGTGAATCTCTACACGAGGAGCGCGGGGTGCTGTGATTCTCTACACGAGGAGCACGGGGTGGCCTCTTCTGTCAGCGCAGCGGCACAAGCACTGGAGAACAATGAATATGGAGGAATGGGACGAGCGCCTCGCTCTCTGCGATGACTGAGCGTTGGGACATTCCTCCGAACTTAGCATGCCATTCGTGTGTGTCATCCTGCCGCCAAAGCAGAGACAGCAGTGTATAGCCTGTGACAGCAGTGATATAGCCTGTGACAGCAGTGATATAGCATGTGACAGCAGTGATGTAGCATGTGACAGCAGTGATGTAGCATGTGACAGCAGTGATGTAGCATGTGACATCAGTGATGTAGCATGTGGTAGCAGTGATGTAGCCTGTGACAGCAGTGATGTAGCATGTGACATCAGTGATGTAGCGTGAGATAGCAGTGATGTAGCATGTGACAGCAGTGATGTAGCATGTGACAGCAGTGATGTAGCATGTGACAACAGTGATGTAGCATGTGACAGCAGTGATTTAGCCTGTGGCATCAGTGATGTAGCATGTGCCAGCAGTGATGTAGCATGTTACATCAGTTATGTAGCATGCGACATCAGTGATGCAGCATGTGACATCAGTGATGTATCATGTGACATCAGTGATGCAGCATGTGGCATCAGTGATGTAGCCAGTGACATCAGTGATATAGCCTGTGACAGTAGTGGTGTAGCTTGTGACAACAGTGATGTATCATGTGACATCCGTGATGTAGCATGTGATAGCAATGATGTAGCATGTGACAGCAGTGATGTATCATGTGATATCAGTGATGTATCATGTGATAGCAGTGATGTATCATGTGATAGCAGTGATGTATCATGTGATAGCAGTGATGTATCATGTGATAGCAGTGATGTATCCTGTGACATCCGTGATGTAGCCTGTGACAGCAGTGATACAGCCTGTGACAGCAGTGATGTAGCATGTGACATCAGTGATGTAGCATGTGACAGCAGTGATATAGCATGTGACAGCAGTGATGTAGCATGTGACATCAGTGATGCATCATGTGACATCCGTGATGTAGCCTGTGACAGCAGTGATACAGCCTGTGACAGCAGTGATGTAGCATGTGACATCAGTGATGTAGCCAGTGACATCAGTGATGTAGCCTGTGACAGTAGTGATGTAGCTTGTGACAACAGTGATGTATCCTGTGACAGCAGTGATGTAGCATGTGACAGCAGTGATGTAGCCTGTGACATCCGTGATGTAGCCTGTGACAGCAGTGATGTAGCATGTGACAGCAGTGATATAGCCTGTGACAGCAGTGATGTATCATGTGATAGCAGTGATGTAGCCTGTGATAGCAGTGATGTATCATGTGATAGCAGTGATGTATCATGTGATAGCAGTGATGTATCATGTGATAGCAGTGATGTAGCCTGTGACAGCAGTGATGTAGCCTGTGACAGCAGTGATATAGCATGTGACATCAGTGAAGTAGCCTGACAGCAGTGATATAGCATGTGACAGCAGTGATGTATCATGTGACAGCAGTGATGTAGCATGTGACAGCAGTGATGTATCATGTGATAGCAGTGATGTATCATGTGATAGCAGTGATGTATCATGTGATAGCAGTGATGTATCATGTGATAGCAGTGATGTATCATGTGATAGCAGTGATGTATCATGTGATAGCAGTGATGTATCATGTGATAGCAGTGATGTATCATGTGACAGCAGTGATGTATCATGTGATATCAGTGATGTAGCATGTGATAGCAATGATGTAGCATGTGACAGCAGTGATGTATCATGTGATAGCAGTGATGTATCATGTGACAGCAATGATGTATCATGTGACAGCAGTGATGTATCATGTGACAGCAGTGATGTAGCATGTGACAGCAGTGATGTAGCCTGTGACATCCGTGATGTAGCCTGTGACAGCAGTGATGTATCATGTGATATCAGTGATGTAGCCTGTGACAGCAGTGATGTAGCCTGTGACAGCAGTGATGTAGCCTGTGACAGCAGTGATGTAGCATGTGACAGCAGTGATGTATCATGTGATAGCAGTGATGTATCATGTGATAGCAGTGATGTATCATGTGATAGCAGTGATGTATCATGTGATAGCAGTGATGTAGCCTGTGACAGCACATCCTGGATCCTGGAGAAAATAGCTGTCGCGTACCTGTTAAGAATTACCAGGCAGGATGTGGATAACTACCAGGCTGCAAGGACGCTAGTATATCCATGGTTCCTCGAGTTCAGGCTGCAAAGACACTAGTATGACCCTAGCCCCATTATCAGACAATGGGAGCCTGCAAAGGTGGCTGCTGCTAGCCTGCCTCGACTCAGGAAAGAGGCCTTGGATGGCTAGGTAAGGAGATATTGAAGGCACCGACATCCTTGATCGATCTAACAAGACCAACATGAGTCGACCAGGAAGATCGTATTATATCTACCGTCTCTTTAGTCGTCTGGAGACGGACGCCTAAGCTTGCCGATGAATGCAAAAGGCCCTGTCAGACACGCCGATGCCAATCTGGACACCTGCAAGCCTGAGTTCGGCATGTCGAATTCGGTATGTCGAGATGGCATAGCCAAATGTTGACCAAGAGGTCCAACGAGGTTCTCAAAGCTCGTGGTTCGAAGGTACTTGCCCCGGTCTTTCATAGAATCCATGCATACACAGGCGCGTCCATCGGACACATGCATCTGATGGAATTCTGCAAGTCAGAGCGCCCCAGTTCGGAATGCCCACTGACCAGGGCCTCCTGGTCTACATACATACCAAGTCCTTGACATTGACCATGGGCAGTAGCTGTCCATAACTACGTACCGTAGACGGTGAGCCGTGCCGACTGGCTGGCTCTCCTGTTGGCCACGTTCTCGGCCACACAGCTGTAGTTGGCCATGTCGGACAGCTTGGCGGCCGCGATCAGCAGGTTGCCCTCGTTGGAGATGATGTAGTTGGGGTCCTGCTTGGGGTCGACGGTGACGCCGTTCTTCAGCCAGCTGAGTTCTGCCACTGGGTTCCCATCGGGGGGAACGCAGCGGAGTTCCACCGTCTGGTCCACCTCCACCCGGTCTGAGAACGGTGGAGTGTGGAACGCCTTCTTCAGGTCTGTGGACAGAGACAGAAACGGAGTCAGATATGGACTATATCCGTAAAATATGTGAATAAAGAGAGATGCAACACATTTGGGCTTGGGAAAAGATAAGAACACTGACATCACCAGGAAGAAACATTGCCGACCACCAGGAAATACAAAATATCGTCAACCACCAAGAGCTCCATAAACACTACCGACCACCACGAACTATACAAATACCATACCGACAATCAGCAACTATGCAAATGCCGCAGATCACCGCCTCCCTACCCAATATCAAGCTACCAAACCCGCCCTGCCGACGAAGAAGAAGCGGCACATTCCGTCTCCACAGCGCGCCACGTTAGCCACATTGCTGCGCCACATTAGCGGCGGCGGTGCGCCGCTGCTCGCCGCGGCGGCTAACCAGCTGACCGCGGGGGTCGGCGGCGGCGCGGCTACAATGTCAGCGGGACACGGCAGGGGACTGCAGGGACGGCGCGACCCCGCCGAGACCCGGCGGCCAGGGTTGGTGCTGACGGTGATGGATGGACTGATAAGAGGCGGCTACAGCCACTGTGTATCATTGCAGGGCAGCCTGAACAGGGAGACGATCAGGCAGAGTCCGTCACCACCGAATGACCCAGGTCAGGTCACGATGGGAACGGCTGCAGCATCAGCAGCGCTGGCTTGTACACGGACGGTAATGTCGAGAGGGCGCGGTGCGCTGGTGGTGACGGGTAAGTGCACTAAATGTCACGCGACGATAGAGTTAGATCATAATAAAACCCAGGGCGCATCTGGAGGCACCGGCATAAAGTGAACTACCGATCTCCTAACCAGGCCACTGTCTGTGCTTATGAGGCAGCAACAAAGAAGATACAAATCCTCTAGATAGCCGTGACCAAAAGGAAGAAAAATACACGGGTTGAAGGAAGTGTTCTCGCTCAGTTACATGTCCAAACAGTGCAAATCAGCAGGCATTTTTTTACAATCCACACTCCCACAACAGTCATTTGACGCCGTTAACTTAATGGACGAATATGTATCAGGTAGTCACTGTACGGTGTGGATTTATATGCGCGTGGGAATGGAGTGGAGCCTTGACCGGTGCCAAAGTTAAATATGTCATTGTTGTACGAAATCATAATTACGCCATTACGCTTTCATGACAATTAAATAATGACGTCCATTTTTGTGCAGCTCATGATTTATCGTCCCTATATTCAATTCAGATGTGCCATAAAGACCACCCAGTCGGCTACACATTTCCATCGGGTTAGCTACAATCACCGCAGACACAAACTGACATGACATTCAATCGAACGGACATAACTCGTCACGCCGCGACATGTCACGGACATAACTCGTCACGCCGCGACATGTCACGGACATAACTCGTCACGCCGCGACATGTCACGGACATAACTCGTCACGCCGCGACATGTCACGGACATAACTCGTCACGCCGCGACATGTCACGGACATAACTCGTCACGCCGCGACATGTCACGGACATAACTCGTCACGCCGCGACATGTCACGGACATAACTCGTCACGCCGCGACATGTCACGGACATAACTCGTCACGCCGCGACATGTCACGGACATAACTCGTCACGCTGCGACATGTCACGGACATAACTCGTCACGCCGCGACATGCATTAGGCCGAACAAAGACACGTTCTCAATGAAACGGTTGTAAAATCGCGTATGTCCACACTTTGTACAGATCCCTCCATCATGCCTTATTGACAGAACAGAGCGTAACCCCAGCGTATGCCCAGGGTGGCAAGCCTGGTAGCCGTTCACTGCTTGACGTCACGCAGTAAAACATGAAAATAGTCCATTGCCCCAGCAGCACTACGTATGCGGTGGTGATAACCACCGGCCTGTGACCTGCAACGCACGGCGGGAGTGGGAGTCAGTAGCCCTGTTTACATAGCACTAAACAAATTCACTAAATTTCAGATAAGTTCTGTGTAACGAGACTTTTCAGTTTTTGATCTAGAAATTCTTTATACACAAAAGGCTTGCTTTAGAAGTCCAAAAGCTATTCACCAAGCAGGATAATATACAAAAGAAACATTCAATATTTCATTGCTTACATTTTATAATCAACATCCAAAAAAGAAAACTCCCTGATTGAAAGAAACTTCTTTGAGTACAACTATTTTTCTGAGTGTACCGATATTTGTCTGGATGGTCGGTGTTTCGTTCCCGTAGTATCCCCAGAGTATGCCTGCATATCTTTAAATATCGCAGCGTAGCGCAAAAAAAAACTAGCGATAGGCTGACAAATGTTTTTCCGATATGTCATACGCTCCCTTCTACATGCAAATTCTGTCAGATTTCGCATGCTCTCGACCAATCAGCTCTCAGTGCATCAGAATAACACTGTAGGCAAAATCGGCGCACTTTTATAATTACAAATGTAGTAGAGCTTTGCGCAAGGCTATATGACAAGGCGTTGTGTGCCTTTTTTAATGGTTTATTAATTAATGATTTATAAAAGTGCGTGCTTCTTATTGTGGGAAAATTCGAAGTCTCAAGTTAAGCGATATATGTACATCATGAAGAGGTGAAGGATCATGTTCATACACTTTTGTATACAGACCAGGTGTTTCATATACCTATTTATTTAATGGAAATGCTTACTTGATTGTGGTTCTATAAAAATATAATGAAAATAAGGTAAATATTTTACAAAGAAACCTTTTAGCCTTTTCACCTTTAACATGGGGTTTGGACTGAGATAGCAGATTTGTAGAGAATATCTAAAAATGGGTTGTGGTGAAAGAATTACCTCCCTACGTTAAGTAATTTCGACACAGGACTAGTGGGCCCGGTTTCATGTTCGCTGTTCCGGACCACGATCGGGACATGAACGCTCGCCGCCGGAGGCAGGTACACTCTCTGGCACGTAGTCTGATCACGACGCTTCGTTAATATTCGCTCAGACGCCCGGGCGGCGGGGCGGCCCCTTGTCAGAGACTGTACTTGGCGTCAGGCGGAGCGGGGCGGAGCCAGAACGCCAGATGTCATCGTACGATTTCTCGTGAAATACAAAGAGAAACTTACTTCTTTCTCCACATATATCCATCAGTTGTCCAAACCAAAGTCATATTCGTTGCTTTGAGCTCAAGATGCACCGTATGGTTGAATTTCAAGACAACTTTCAAGGTGACCTATTCCCTTTAAGTGAATAATACATTTGAAGTGGTTTTGACGATCAGTATTTCGAAGGACATGATCGCTTAGTAAATTTTCACAGGAATGACATAGTAATGATTTGTGCTGGCATTTTGACCCCCGAGTACTTCATGAGGAGCATTTTATCCTCGACCTTATCCATAAGGACATAACACTTTACCACCCCTGGCCGTATCATGCCGTGTCGTGTGGTACAAATGTGTCAAGTGTCGTGTCGTACAAACGTGTCATGTGTCGTGTGGTACAAATGTGTCAAGTGTCGTGTCGTACAAATGTGCCATGTGTCGTGTCGTACAAACGTGTCATGTGTCGTGTGGTACAAATGTGTCAAGTGTCGTGTCGTATGGACAAGTGTCGTGTCGTACAAATGTGTCAAGTGTCGTGTCGTACAAATGTGTCAAGTGTCGTGTCGTACAAATGTGTCAAGTGTCGTGTCGTACAAATGTGTCATGTGTCGTGTCGTACAAATGTGTCAAGTGTCGTGTCGTATGGACAAGTGTCGTGTCGTACAAATGTGTTAAGTGTCGTGTCGTACAAATGTGGCATGTGTCGTGTCGTACAAATGTGGCAAGTGTCGTGTCGTATGGACACGTGTCGTGTCGTACAAATGTGTCAAGTGTCGTGTCGTACAAATGTGTCATGTGTCGTGTCGTACAAATGTGTCAAGTGTCGTGTCGTATGGACAAGTGTCGTGTCGTACAAATGTGTCAAGTGTCGTGTCGTACAAATGTGGCATGTGTCGTGTCGTACAAATGTGTCATGTGTCGTGTCGTACAAACGTGGCATGTGTCGTGTGGTACAAATGTGGCATGTGTCGTGTCGTTCAAATGTGTCAAGGGTCGTGTCGTACAAACGTGCCATGTGTCGTGTGGTACAAATGTGTCATGTGTCGTGTGGTACAAATGTGTCATGTGTCGTGTGGTATAAATGTGTCAAGTGTCGTGTCGTATGGACAAGTGTCGTGTCGTACAAATGTGTCAAGTGTCGTGTCGTATAAATGTATCAAGTGTCGTGTCGTATGGGCAAGTGTCGTGTCGTACAAATGTGTCAAGTGTCGTGTCGTATAAATGTGTCAAGTG
>JAXIVJ010016367.1:0-29068 GCA_036785665.1 Chirona hameri | reverse complement strand
ACGGGCACGGGACGGGCACGGGAGGGGCACGGGACGGGCACGAGGACGAGGACGGAAACGGGGACGGGGACGGGGCAAGGGACGGGAGAGGGAGGAGAATAGGTCAGTGACGGTAACGGGACGGACGTGATCGGGACAGGGACGAGGTCGGGGACGAAGATGGGGACGGGGACGGGGATGGGGATGGGGATGGGGATGGGGATGGGGATGAGGATGAGGATGAGGATGAGGATGAGGATGAGGATGAGGATGAGGATGAGGATGAGGATGAGGATGAGGATGAGGATGGGGATGGGGACGGGGACGGGGACGGGGACGGGGACGGGGACGGGGACGGGCACGCACACGGGGACGGGAACGGGGACGGGGACGGGGACGGGGACAGGGACGGGGACGGGGAGGGGGACGGGGACGGGGACGGGGACGGGGACGGGGGGGACGGGGACGGGGATGGGGACGGGGACGGGGACGGGGACGGGGACGGGGACGGGGACGGGGACGGGGACGGGGACGGGGACGGGGACGGGGACGGGGACGGGCACGCACACGGGGACGGGGACGGGGAGGGGGACGGGGAAAGGCACGCACACGGGGACGGGGACGGGGACGGGGACGGGGACGGGGAAAGGCACGCACACGGGGACGGGGACGGGGACGGGGACGGGGACGGGGACGGGGACGGGGACGGGGACGGGGACGGGGACGGGGACGGAGACGGGGACGGGGACGGGGACGGGGACGGAGACGAGGACAGGGACGGGGACGGGGACGGGGACGGGGACGGGAACGGGAACGGGACGGGGACGGGAACAGAAACGGGACGGGAACGAAAACGGGACGGTAACGGGTCGGAAACGGGACGGAAAACGGACGGAAACGGGACGGAAACGGGACGGAAACGGGACGGAAACGGGACGGAAATGGTACGGAAACGGGACGGAAATGGGACGGAAACTGGAACGGGACGGTAACGGGACGGTAACGGGACGGTAACGGGACGGTAACGGGACAGTAACGGGACGGTAACGGGACGGTAACGGGACGGTAACGGGACGGGAAGGGGACGGGAAGCGGAAGGGAAGGGGACGGGAACTGGATGGGAACGGGACGGCAACGGGACGGCAACGGGACAGCAACGGGACGGCAACGGGACGGCAACGGGACGGCCACGGGACGGCAACGGCAACGGCAACGGGACGGGAACGGGACGGGAACGGGACGGGAACGGGACGGGAACGGGACGGGAACGGGACGGGAACGGGACGGGAACGAAACGGGAACGGGACGGGAACGAAACGGGAAGGGGACGGGAACGGGACGGGAACGGGACGGGAACGGGACGGGAACGGGACGGGAAACGGGACGGGAACGGGACGGGAAAGGGACGGGAACGGGACGGGAACGGGACGGGAAGGGACGGGAACGGGGCGGGAACGGGAACGAGAACGGGACGATAAGGGAACGTACACGGGACGGGCACGATACAGGCACGGTACGGGCACGGGACGGGCACGGGACGGGCACGGGACGGGCACGGGACGGGCACGGGACGGGCACAAGGACGGGGACGGAAACGGGGACGGGGACGGGGCAATGGACGGGAGAGGGAGGGGAACAGGGTCAGTGACGGTAACGGGACGGACTTGATCGGGACAGGGACGAGGACGGGGACGAAGACGGGGACGGGGACGGGGATGGGGATGGGGATAAAGATTGGGATGGGGATGGGGATGGGGATGGGGATGGGGATGGGGATGGGGATGGGGATGGGGATGGGGATGGGGATGGGGATGGGGATGGGGATGGGGATGGGGATGGGAATGGGGATGGGGATGGGGACGGGGACGGGGACGGGGACGGGGACGGGGACGGGGACGGGGACGGGGGCGGGGACGGGGACGGGGACGGGGACGGGGACGGGGACGCGGACGGGGACGGGGACTGGCACGAGACGGACACGGGACGGGCACGGGACGGGCACGGGACGGGCACGAGGACGAGGACGGAAACGGGGACGGGGACGGGGCAAGGGACGGGAGAGGTCAGTGACGGTAACGGGACGGACGTGATCGGGACAGGGACGAGGACGGGGACGAAGATGGGGACGGGGACGGGGATGGGGATGGGGATGGGGATGAGGATGGGGATGGGGATGGGGATGGGGATTGGGATGGGGATGGGGATGGGGATGGGGATGGGGATGGGGATGGGATGGGGATGGGGATGGGGATGGGGATGGTGGGGATGGGGATGGATGGGGATGGGATGGGGATGGGGATGGGGATGGGGGATGTGGATGGGGATGGGGATGGGGATGGGGATGGGATGGGGATGGGGATGGGGATGGGGATGGGGATGGGGATGGGGATGGGGATGGGGATGGGGATGGGGATGGGGATGGGGATGGGGATGGGGATGGGGATGGGGATGGGGATGGGGATGGGGATGGGGATGGGGATGGGGATGGGGATGGGGATGGGGATGGGGACGTGGACGGGGACTGGGACGGGGACGGGGACTGGCACGAGACGGACACGGGACGGGCACGGGACGGGCACGGGACGGGCACGAGGACGAGGACGGAAACGGGGACGGGGACGGGGCAAGGGACGGGAGAGGTCAGGGACGGTAACGGGACGGACGTGATCGGGACAGGGACGAGGACGGGACGAAGATGGGGACGGGGACGGGGATGGGGATGGGATGGGGATAAGGATGGGGATGGGGATGGGGATGGGGATGGGGATGGGGATGGGGACGGGAACGGGACGGGAACGGACGGGAACAGGACGGGAACGGGACGGGACGGGGACGAGGACGGGGACGGAGACGGGGACAAGGACAAAGACAGGGACAAAGACAGGGATGGTGACAGGGACAAAGACAGGGACAGGGACAGGGACGGGGACAGGGACGGGAACAGGACAGGAACGGGACAGGGACGGGATAGAGACAGGGATGACCACGGGACTCAAACAGGAACGGGACAGGTCAGGGACGGGGACGAGGACGGGGACGGGGACGAGGACGGGGACGGGGACGGGGACAGGGACGGAGACGGAGACGGAGACGGAGACGGAGACGGAGACGGAGACGGAGACGGAGACGGGGACGGGGACGGAGACGGGGACGGGGACGGGGACGGGGACGGGGACGGGGACGGGGACGGGGACGGGGACGGGGACGGGGACGGGGACGGGGACGGGGACGCACACGGGGACGGGGACGGGGAGGGGGACGGGGAAAGGCACGCACACGGGGACGGGGACGGGGACGGGGACGGGGACGGGGACGGGGACGGGGACGGGGACGGGGACGGGACGGGGACGGGGACGGGGACGGGGACGGGGACGAGGACAGGGACGGGGACGGGGACGGGGACGGGGACGGAGACGGGGACGGGAACGGGACGGGGACGGGAACAGAAACGGGACGGGAACGAAAACGGGACGGGAACTGGAAAGGAACTGGACGGGAATGGTACGGAAACGGGACGGAAACGGGACGGAAACGGGACGGAAACGGGACGGAAACGGGACGGAAACGGGACGAAACGGGACGGAAACGGGATGGAAACGGGACGGAAATGGGACGGAAACTGGAACGGGACGGTAACGGGACGGTAACGGGACGGTAACGGGACGGTAACGGGACGGTAACGGGACGGTAACGGGACGGTAACGGGACGGTAACGGGACGGGAAGGGGACGGGAAGCGGAAGGGAAGGGGACGGGAACTGGATGGGAACGGACGGCAACGGGACGGCAACGGGACAGCAACGGGACGGCAACGGGACGGCAACGGGACGGCCACGGGACGGCAACGGCAACGGGACGGGAACGGGACGGGAACGGACGGGAACGGGACGGGAACGGGACGGGAACGGGACGGGAACGGGACGGGAACGGGACGGGAACGGGACGGGAACGAAACGGGAACGGACGGGAACGAAACGGGAACGGGACGGGAACGGGACGGGAACGGGACGGGAACGGGACGGGAACGGGACGGGAACGGGACGGGAACGGGGCGGGAACGGGGAACGGGAACGGGACGATAAGGGAACGTACACAGGACGGGCACGATACAGGCACGGTACGGGCACGGACGGGCACGGGACGGGCACGGGACGGGCACGGGACGGGCACGGGACGGGCACGGGACGGGCACAAGGACGGGGACGGAAACGGGGACGGGGACGGGGCAATGGACGGGTGAGGGAGGGGAACAGGTCAGTGACGGTAACGGGACGGACTTGATCGGGACAGGGACGAGGACGGGGACGAAGACGGGGACGGGGACGGGGACGGGGATGGGGATGGGGATGGATATGGGGATGGGGATGGTGATGGTGATGGGGATGGGGATGGGGATGGGGATGGGGATGGGATGGGGATGTGGATGTGGATGGGATGGGGATGGGGATGGGGATGGGGATGGGGATTGGGATGGGGATTGGGATGGGGACGGGACGTGGACGGGGACGGGGACGGGGACGGGGACGGGACGGGGACGGGGACGGGGACGGGACGGGGACGGGGACGGGGACGGGGACGGGGAAGCGGACGGGGACGGGGACTGGCACGAGACGGACACGGGACGGGCACGGGACGGGCACGGGACGGGCACGAGGACGAGGACGGAAATGGGGACGGGGACGGGGCAAGGGACGGGAGAGGTCAGTGACGGTAACGGGACGGACGTGATCGGGACAGGGACGAGGACGGGGACGAAGATGGGGACGGGGACGGGGATGGGGATGGGGATGGGGATGAGGATGGGGATGGGGATGGGGATGGGGATTGGGATGGGATGGGGATGGGGATGGGGATGGGGATGGGGATGGGGATGGGATGGGGATGGGATGGGGATGGGGATGGGGATGGGGATGGGGATGGGGATGGGGATGGGGATGGGGATGGGGATGGGGATGGGATGGGGATGGGGATGGGGATGGGGATGGGGATGGGGATGGGGATGGGGATGGGGATGGGGATGGGGATGGGGATGGGGATGGGGATGGGGATGGGGATGGGGATGGGGATGGGGATGGGATGGGGATGGGGATGGGGATGGGGATGGGGATGGGATGGGATGGGACGGGACGGGGACGGGGACGGGGACTGGCACGAGACGGACACGGGACGGGCACGGGACGGGCACGGGACGGGCACGGGACGGGCACGAGGACGAGGACGGAAACGGGGACGGGGACGGGGCAAGGGACGGGAGAGGTCAGGGACGGTAACGGGACGGACGTGATCGGGACAGGGACGAGGACGGGACGAAGATGGGGACGGGGACGGGGATGGGGATGGGGATGGGGATAAGGATGGGGATGGGGATGGGGATGGGGATGGGGATGGGGACGGGAACGGGACGGGAACGGGACGGGAACAGACGGAAGGACGGGAACGGGACGGGACGGGGACGAGGACGGGGACGGAGACGGGGACAAGGACAAAGACAGGGACAAAGCCAGGGATGGTGACAGGGACAAAGACAGGGACAGGGACAGGGACGGGGACAGGGACGGGAACAGGACAGGAACGGGACAGGGACGGGATAGAGACAGGGATGACCACGGACTCAAACAGGAACGGGACAGGTCAGGGACGGGGACGAGGACGGGGACGGGACGAGGACGGGGACGGGGACGGGGACAGGGACGGAGACGGAGACGGAGACGGAGACGGAGACGGAGACGGAGACGGAGACGGAGACGGGGACGGGGACGGAGACGGGGACGGGGACGGGGACGGGGACGGGGACGGGGACGGGGACGGGGACGGGGACGGGGACGGGGACGGGACGGGGACGGGGACGGGGACGGGGACGCACACGGGGACGGGGACGGGGAGGGGGACGGGGAAAGGCACGCACACGGGGACGGGGACGGGACTGGGACGGGGACGGGACGGGGACGGGACGGGGACGGGGACGGGACGGGGACGGGGACGGGGACGAGGACAGGGACGGGGACGGGGACGGGGACGGGGACGGAGACGGGGACGGAACGGGACGGGGACGGGAACAGAAACGGGACGGGAACGAAAACGGGACGGGAACTGGAAAGGAACTGGACGGGAATGGTACGGAAACGGGACGGAAACGGGACGGAAACGGGACGGAAACGGGACGGAAACGGGACGGAAACGGGACGGAAACGGGATGGAAACGGGACGGAAATGGGACGGAAACCTGGAACGGGACGGTAACGGGACGGTAACGGGACGGTAACGGGACGGGAAGGGGACGGGAAGCGGAAGGGAAGGGGACGGGAACTGGATGGGAACGGGACGGCAACGGGACGGCAACGGGACAGCAACGGGACGGCAACGGGACGGCAACGGGACGGCCACGGGACGGCAACGGCAACGGGACGGGAACGGGACGGAACGACGGGAACGGGACGGGAACGGGACGGGAACGACGGACGGGACGGGAACGACGGGAACGGGACGGACGAAACGGGAACGGGACGGGAACGGAACGGGAACGGACGGAACGGACGGGAACGGACGGGACGGACGGGAACGGGACGGAACGGGACGGGAACGGACGGAACGGGACGGGAACGGGAGGGACGGGAACGGACGGGAACGGGACGGGAACGGGGCGGGGAACGGGAACGGGAACGGGACGATAAGGGAACGTACACAGGACGGCACGATACAGGCACGGTACGGCACGGGACGGGCACGGGACGGGCACGGGACGGGCACGGACGGGCACGGGACGGGCACGGGACGGGCACAAGGACGGGGACGGAAACGGGGACGGGGACGGGCAATGGACGGGAGAGGGAGGGGAACAGGTCAGTGACGGTAACGGGACGGACTTGATCGGACAGGGACGAGGACGGGGACGAAGACGGGGACGGGGACGGGGACGGGGATGGGGATGGGGATGGATATGGGGATGGGGATGGTGATGGGGATGGGGATGGGGATGGGGATGGGGATGGGGATGGGGATGTGGATGGGATGGGGATGTGGATGTGGATGGGGATGGGGATGGGGATGGGGATGGGGATGGGGATGGGGATGGGATTGGGGATGGGGACGGGGACGTGGACGGGGACGGGGACGGGACGGGGACGGGGACGGGGACGGGGACGGGGACGGGGACGGGACGGGGACGGGGACGGGGACGGGGACGGGGACGGGGAAGCGGACGGGGACGGGGACTGGCACGAGACGGGCACGGGACGGGCACGGGACGGGCACTGGAAGGGCACGGGACGGGCACGAGGACCAGGACGGAAACGGGGACGGGGCAAGGGACGGGAGAGGTCAGTGACGTAACGGGACGGACGTGATCGGGACAGGGACGAGGACGGGGACGAAGATGGGGACGGGGACGGGGATGGGGATGGGGATGGGGATGAGGATGGGGATGGGGATGGGGATGGGGATTGGGATGGGGATGGGATGGGGATGGGGATGGGGATGGGGATGGGGATGGGGATGGGGATGGGGATGGGGATGGGGATAGGGGATGGGGATGGGGATGGGGATGGGGATGGGGATTGGATGGGATGGGGATGGGGATGGGGATGGGGATGGGGATGGGGATGGGGATGGGGATGGGGATGGGGATGGGGATGGGGATGGGGACGTGGACGGGGACGGGGACTGGCACGAGACGGACACGGGACGGGCACGGGACGGGCCACGGGACGGGCACGAGGACGAGGACGGAAACGGGGACGGGGACGGGGCAAGGGACGGAGAGGTCAGTGACGGTAACGGGACGGACGTGATTGGGACAGGGACGAGGACGGGACGAAGATGGGGACGGGGGACGGGGGATGGGGATGGGGATGGGGATGGGGATGGGGATGGGGATGGGGATGGGGATGGGGATGGGGTTGGGGGATGGGGATGGGATGGGGATGGGGATGGGATGGGGATGGGGATGGGGATGGGATGGGGATCGGGGATGGGGATGGGGATGGGGATGGGGATGGGGATGGGGATGGGGATGGGGATGGGGATGGGGATGGGAACGGGACGGGAACGGGACGGGAACAGGACGGGAACGGGACGGGACGGGGACGAGGACGGGGACGGAGACGGGTACAAGGACAAAGACAGGGACAAAGACAGGGATGGTGACAGGGACAAAGACAGGGTCAGGGACAGGGACGGCGACATGGACGGGACAGGACAGGAACGGGACAGGGACGGGATAGAGACAGGGATGACCACGGGACTCAAACAGGAACGGGACAGGTCAGGGACGGGGACGGGGACGGGGACGGGGACGAGGACGGGGACAGGGACGGGGACGGGGACGGGGACAGGGACGGAGACGGAGACGGAGACGGAGACGGAGACGGAGACGGAGACGGAGACGGAGACGGAGACGGAGACGGGGACGGGACGGGGACGGGGACGGGGACGGGGACGGGGACGGGGACGGGGACGGGACGGGGACGGGGACGGGGACGGGGACGGGGACGGGGACGGGACGGGGACGGGAACAGAAACGGGACGGGAACGAAAACGGGACGGGAACTGGAAATGAACTGGACGGGAATGGTACGGGAACTGGACGGAAACGGACGGAAACGGGACGGAAACGGGACGGAAACGGGACGGAAACGGGCGGAAACGGGACGGAAACTGGAACGGGACGGAAGCTGGAACGGGACGGTAACGGGACGGTAACGGGACGGGAAGGGGACGGGAAGCGGAAGGAAGGGGACGGAACTGGACGGCAACGGGACGGCAACGGGACGGCAACGGGACGGCAACGGGACGGCAACGGGACGGAAACGGGACGACAACGGGAAAGCAACGGGAACGGCAACGGGACGGGAACGGGACGGGAACAGGACGGGAACGGGAAGGGAACGGGACGGGAACGGGAACGGGACGGGAACGGGACGGGAACGGGACGAGAACGGGACGAGAACGGGACGGGAACGGGACGGGAACGGGACGCGAACGGGGCGGGAACAGGACGGGAACGGGACGGGAACGGGACGGGAACGGGACGGGAACGGGACGGGAACGGGACGGGAACGGGACGGGACGAGGACGGGGACGGGGACGGGGTCAAGGACAAAGACAGGGACAAAGACAGGGATGGTGACAAGGACAAAGACAGGGACAGGGACAGGGACAGGGACAGGGACTGGAACAAAACAGGAACGGGACAGGGACGGGATAGAGACAGTGATGATCACCGGACTCAAACAGGAACGGGACAGGTCAGGGACGGGGACGGGGACGGGGACGGGGACGGGGACGGGGACGGGGACGGGACGAGGACGGGGACGGGGACGGGGCGGGGACGAGGACGGAGACGGAGACGGAGACGGAGACGGAGACGGAGACGGAGACGGAGACGGGGATGGGGACGGGGACGGGGACGGGGACGGGGACGGGGATGGGGACGGGACGGGGACGGGGACGGGGACGGGGACGGGGACGGGGACGGGGACGGGACGGGCACGGGAACAGAAACGGGACGGGAACGAAAACGGGACGGGAACTGGAAAGGAACTGGACGGGAATGGTACGGGAACTGGACGGAAACGGGACGGAAACGGACGGAAACGGGACGGAAACGGGACGGAAACGGGACGGAAACGGGACGGAAATGGGACGGAAACTGGAACGGGACGGTAACGGGACGGTAACGGGACGGTAACGGGACGGTAACGGGACGGTAACGGGACGGTAACGGGACGGGAAGGGGACGGGAAGCGGAAACGGTAACGGGACGGGAAGGGGACGGGAAGCGGAAGGAAGGGGACGGGAACTGGATGGGAACGGGACGGCAACGGGATGGCAACGGGACGGCAACGGGACGGCAACGGGACGGCAACGGGAACGGCAACGGGACAGGAACGGGACGGGAACGGGACGGGAACAGGACGGGAACATGACGGGGACGGGACGGGAACGGGACAGGAACGGGAACGGGACGGGAACGAAACGGGAACGGGACGGGAACGGGACGGGAACGGGACGGGAACGGGACGGGAACGGGACGGGAACGGGACGAGAACGTGACGGGAACGGGACGGGAACGGACGGGAACGGGACGGGAACGGGACGGGAACGGGACGGGAACGGACGGGAACGGGAACGGGAACGGGACGATAAGGGAACGGACACGGACGGGCACGATACAGGCACGGGAAGGGCACGGGACGGGCACGGGACGGGCACAAGGACGGGGACGGGGCAATGGACGGGAGAGGAGGGGAACAGGTCAGTGACGGTAACGGGACGGACTTGATGGGGACAGGGACGAGGACGGGGACGAAGACGGGGACGGGGACGGAGACGGAGACGGGGACGGGACGGGGACGGGGACGGGGACGGGGACGGGGACGGGGACGGGGGCGGGGACGGGGACGGGGACGGGGACGGGGACGGGGACGGGGACGGGACGGGGACGGGGACGGGAACAGAAACGGGACGGGAACGAAAACGGGACGGGAACTGGAAAGGAACTGGACGGGAATGGTACGGGAACTGGACGGAAACGGGACGGAAGCTGGACGGAAACGGGACGGAAGCGGGTCGGAAACGGGACGGAAACGGGACGGAAACGGGACGGAAACGGGACGGAAACTGGAACGGGACGGTAACGGGATGGGAAGGGGGACGGGAAAGCGGAAGGAAGGGGACGGGAACTGGATGGGAACGGGACGACAACGGGACGGCAAACGGGACGGCAACGGGACGGCAACGGGACGGCAACGGGACGGCAACGGGAACAGCAAAAGGACGGGAACGGGACGGGAACAGGACGGGAACGGGACGGGAACGGGAAGGGAACGGGACGGGAACGGGACGGGAACGGGACGGGAACGGGACGGGAACGGGACGGGAACGGGACGGGAACGGGACGGGAACGGGACGGGAACGGACGGGTACGGGACGGGAACGGGACGGGAACGGGACGGGAACGGGACGGGAACGGGACGGGAACGGGACGGAACGGGACGGGAACGGGAACGGGAACGGGAAAGAGAAGGGAACGGACACGGGACGGGCACGATACAGGCACGGGACGGGCACGGGACGGGCACGGGACGGGCACGGGACGGGCACGGGACGGGCACGGGACGGACACGGGACGGGCACGGGACGGGCACGGGACGGGCACGGGACGGGCAAGGGACTGGCACGAGACGGACACGGGACGGACACGGGACGGGCACGGGACGGGCACGGGAGGGGCACGGACGGGCACGAGGACGAGGACGGAAACGGGGACGGGGACGGGGCAAGGGACGGGAGAGGGAGGATAATAGGGCAGTGACGGTAACGGGACGGACGTGATCGGGACAGGGACGAGGTCGGGGACGAAGATGGGGACGGGGACGGGGATGGGGATGGGGATGGGGATGGGGGTGGGGATGGGGATGGGGATGGGGATGGGGATGGGGATGGGGATGGGATGAGGATGAGGATGAGGATGAGGATGAGGATGAGGATGAGGATGAGGATGAGGATGAGGATGAGGATGAGGATGGGGACGGGGACGGGGACGGGGACGGGGACGGGGACGGGCACGCACACGGGGACGGGAACGGGGACGGGGACGGGGACGGGGACGGGGAAAGGGACAGGGACGGGGACGGGGAGGGGACGGGGACGGGGACGGGGACGGGGACGGGGACGGGGATGGGGACGGGGACGGGGACGGGGACGGGGACGGGGACGGGGACGGGGACGGGGACGGGGACGGGGCGGGACGGGGACGGGGACGGGGACGGGGACGCACACGGGACGGGGACGGGGGAGGGGGACGGGGAAAGGGCACGCACACGGGGACGGGGACGGGGACGGGGACGGGGACGGGGACGGGGACGGGGACGGGGACGGGGACGGGGACGAGGGACAGGGACGGGGACGGGGACGGGGACGGGACGGGGACGGGAACGGGACGGGGACGGGAACAGAAACTGGACGGAACAGAAACTGGACGGGAACGAAAACGGGACGGGAACTGGAAGGAACTTGACGGGAATGGTACGGAACGGGACGGAAACGGGACGGAAACGGGACGGAAACGGGACGGAAACGGGACGGAAACGGGACGGAAACGGACGGAAACGGGACGGAAATGGGACGGAAACTGGAACGGGACGGGGACGGGGACGGGGACGGGGACGGGACGGGGACGGGGACGGGGACGGGGACGGGGACGGGGACGGGGACGGGGACGGGGACGGGAACAGAAACGGGACGGGAACGAAAACGGGACGGGAACTGGAAATGAACTGGACGGGAATGGTACGGGAACTGGACGGAAACGGGACGGAAACGGGACGGAAACGGGACGGAAACGGGCGGAAACGGGAAGGAAACTGGAACGGGACGGAAACTGGAACGGGACGGTAACGGGACGGTAACGGGACGGGAAGGGGACGGGAAGCGGAAGGGAAGGGGACGGGAACTGGACGGCAACGGGACGGCAACGGAACGACAACGGGAAAGCAACGGGAACGGCAACAGGACGGGAACGGGACGGGAACAGGACGGGAACGGGACGGGAACGGGACGGGAACGGGACGGGAACGGGACGGGAACGGGACGGGAACGGGACGGGAACGGGACGGGAACGGGAGGGGAACGGGAACGGAACGGGACGGGAACGGGATGGGGACGGGAACGGGACGGGAACGCGACGGGAACGGGACGGGAACAGGACGGGAACGGGACGGGGACGGGACTGAAACGGGACGGGAGCGGGACAGGAACGGGACGGGAACGGGACGGGAACGGGACGGGAACGGGACGGGAACGGGACGGGAACGGGATTCGGAAACGGGATTCGGAAGCGGGATTCGTGAACGGGATTCGGGAACGGGATTCGGGAACGGGATTCGGGAACGGGATTCGGGAACGTGATTCGGGAACGGGATTCGGGAACGGGATTCGTGAACGGGATTCAGGAACGGGATTCGGGAACGGGGTACGGGTACGGGGTACGGGTACGGGGTACGTGTACGGGGTAGGTGTACGGGTACGGGGTACGGGTACGGGGTACGGGTACGGGGTACGGGTACGGGGTACGGGTACGGCGTACGGGTACGGCGTACGGGTACGGGGTACGTGTACGGGGTACGTGTACGGGTACGGGGTACGGGTACGGGGTACGGGTACGGGGTACGGGTACGGGGTACGGGTACGGGGTACGGGGTACGGGTACGGGGTACGGGTACGGCGTACGGGTACGGCGTACGGGTACGGGGTACGTGTACGGGGTACGTGTACGGGTACGGGGTACGGGTACGGGGTACGGGTACGGGGTACGGGTACGGGGTACGGGTACGGGGTACGGGTACAGGGTACGGGTACGGGGTACGGGTACGGGGTACGGGTATGGTGTACGGGTACGGGGTACGGGTACGGGGTACGGGTACGGGGTACGGGTACGGGGTACGAGATACGGGTACGGGATACGGGTACGGGATACGGGTACGCGATACGTGTACGGGATACGGGTACGGGTACAGGATACGGGTACGGGATACGGGATACGGGTACGGGTACGGGATACGGGTACGGGATACGGGTACGGGATACGGGTACGGGATACGGGTACGGGATACGTGTACGGGATACGGGTACGGGAGACGGGTACGGGATACAGGTACGGGATACAGGTACGGGATACAGGTACGGGATACGGGTAAGGGATACGGGTACGGGATACGGGTACGGGATACGGGTACGGGATACGGGTACGGGATACTGGTACGGGATACGGGTACGGGATACGGGTACGGGATATGGGATACGGGTACGGGATACGGGTACGGGATACGGGTACGGGATACGGGTACGGGATACGGGTACGGGATACGGGTACGGGATACGGATACAGGTACGGAATACGGGTAAGGGATACGTGAACGGGATACGGGTACGGGTACGGGATACGAGTACGGGATATGGGTACGGGATACGGGTACGGGATACGGGTACGGGATACGGGTACGGAATACGGGTACGGAATACGGGTACGGAATACGGGTACGGAATACGGGATACGTGTTACGGGTACGGGATGCGGGTACGGGATACAGATACGGGTACGGGATACGGATACGGGATACGGGTACGGGATACGGGTACGGGATACGGGTACGGGATACGGGCACGGGATCCGGGCACGGGATACGGGATACGGGTAAAGGATACGGGTACGGGATACGGGTACGGGATATGGGTACGGGATACGGGAACGGGATATGGGTACGGGATACGGGTACGAAATACGGGATACGCGATCAAGATACAGAAGCATTATATAGGAATGGAATACGGGAACGGCATAAGAGAATGGGGGAACGTGATACAGAAGTGGGAGAACAGGATACGGGAATGGAGGGACGGGACAAGGGGACGGGATAGATACGGGAACTAGACAGAGACTGGAACGGGACTGGGACGGAAACGGCACGGGGACGGGGACAGGGACAGGGACAGGGACAGGGACAGGGACAGGGACAGGGACAGGGACAGGGACAGGGACAGGGACAGGGACAGGGACGAGAACGGGACGAGACGGGGACAGGGACGGGGACGGGGACGGGGACGGGGACGGGGACGGGGACGGGGACGGGGACGGGGACGGGGACGGGGACGGGGACGGGGACGGGGACGGGGACGGGGACGGGGACGGGGACGGGGACGGGGACGGGGAAAGGGAAAGGAACAGGGACAGGGACAGGGACAGGGACAGGGACAGGGACAGGGACAGGGACAGGGACAGGGACAGGGACAGGGACATTGACGGGACAGGGACGGGACAGGGACGGGACAGGGACGGGACAGGGACAGGACAGGGACGGGACAGGAACGGGACAGGGACGGGACAGGGACGGGACAGGGACGGGACAGGGACGGAACAGGGACGGGACAGGGACGGGACAGGGACGGGGAAGGGAACGGGACAGGTACGGGAACGGAGCAGGGATGGGAACCGGACAGGGACGGGAATGGGACGGAAACTGGACAGGGACGGGATGCGTGCGAGACTGGGACGGGGACGGGGACGGGGACGGGGACGGGGACGGGGACGGGGACGGAGACGGAGACGGAGACGGAGACGGAGACGGAGACGGAGACGGAGACGGAGACGGAGACGGAGACGGAGACGGAGACGGAGACGGAGACAGAGACGGAGACGGGGACGGGGACGGGGACGGGGACGGGGACGGGGACGGGGACGGGGACGGGGACGGGGACGGGGACGGGGACGGGGACGGGGACAGGGACGGGGACGGGGACGGGGACGGGGATGGGGACGGGGACGGGGAAGGGGAAGGGGAAGGTGAAGGGGACGGGGACGGGGACTGGGAAGGGATGGGAACGGGGACGGGGACGGGGATGGGGACGGGGACGGGGACGGGGACGGGGACGGGGACGGGGACGGGGACGGGGACGGGGACGGGGACGGGGACGGGAACAGAAACGGGACGGGAACGAAAACGGGACGGGAACTGGAAATGAACTGGACGGGAATGGTACGGGAACTGGACGGAAACGGGACGGAAACGGGACGGAAACGGGACGGAAACGGGCGGAAACGGGACGGAAACTGGAACGGGACGGAAACTGGAACGGGACGGTAACGGGACGGTAACGGGACGGGAAGGGGACGGGAAGCGGAAGGGAAGGGGACGGGAACTGGACGGCAACGGGACGGCAACGGAACGACAACGGGAAAGCAACGGGAACGGGACGGGAACGGGACGGGAACGGGACGGGAACGGGACGGGAACGGGACGGGAACGGGACTGGAACGGGACGGGAACGGGAACGGAACGGGACGGGAACGGGATGGGGACGGGAACGGGACGGGAACGGGACGGGAACGCGACGGGAACGGGACGGGAACAGGATGGGAACGGGACGGGGACGGGACTGAAACGGGACGGGAGCGGGACAGGAACGGGACGGGAACGGGACGGGAACGGGACGGGAACGGGACGGGAACGGGACGGGAACGGGATTCGGAAATGGGATTCGGAAGCGGGATTCGTGAACGGGATTCGGGAACGGGATTCGGGAACGGGATTCGGGAACGGGATTCGGGAACGGGATTCGGGAACGGGATTCGGGAACGGGATTCAGGAACGGGATTCGGGAACGGGGTACGGGTACGGGGTACTGGTACGGGGTACGGGTGCGGGGTACGGGTACGGGGTACGGGTACGGGATACGGGTACGGGGTACGGGTACGGGGTACGGGTACGGGGTACGGGTACGGGTTACGGGTACGGGGTACGGGTACGGGGTACGGGGTATGGGTACGGGGTACGGGTACGGGGTACGGGTACGGGGTGCGGGTACGGCGTACGGGTACGGCGTACGGGTACGGGGTACGTGTACGGGTACGGGGTACGGGTACGGGGTACGGGTACGGGGTACGGGTACGGGGTACGGGTACGGGGTACGGGTATGGTGTACGGGTACGGGGTACGGGTACGGGGTACGGGTACGGGGTACGGGTACGGGGTACGAGATACGGGTACGGGATACGGGTACGGGATACGGGTACGCGATTCGGGTACGGGATACGGGTACGGGTACAGGATACGGGTACAGGATACGGGTACGGGATACGGGATAAGGGTACGGGTACGGGATACGGGTACGGGATACGGGTACGGGATACGGGTACGGGATACGGGTACGGGATACGGGTACGGTATACGGGTACGGGATACGTGTACGGGATACGGGTACGGGAGACGGGTACGGGATACAGGTACGGGATACAGGTACGGGATACGGGTACGGGATACGGGTAAGGGATACGGGTACGGGATACGGGTACGGGATACGGGTACGGGATACGGGTACGGGATACGGGTACGGGATACGGGTACGGGATACGGGTACGGGATACGGGTACGGGATACGGGTACGGGATACGGGTACGGGATACGGGTACGGGATATGGGATACGTGTACGGGATACGGGTACGGGATACGGGTACGGGATACGGGTACGGGATACGGATACAGGCACGGAATACGGGTAAGGGATACGGGAACGGGATACGGGTACGGGTACGGGATACGAGTACGGGATATGGGTACGGGATACGTGTACGGGATACGGGTACGGGATACGGGTACGGAATACGGGTACGGAATACGGGTACGGAATACGGGATACGTGTTACGGGTACGGGATGCGGGTACGGGATACGGATACGGGTACGGGATACGGGCACGGGATACGGGTACGGGATACGGGTTCGGGATACGGGTACGGGATACGGGTACGGGATACGGGTACGGGATCCGGGCACGGGATACGGGATACGGGTATAGGATACGGGTACGGGATACGGGTACGGGATATGGGTACGGGATACGGGAACGGGATATGGGTACGGGATACGGGTACGAAATACGGGATACGCGATCAAGATACAGAAGCATGATATAGGAATGGAATACGGGAACGGCATAAGAGAATGGGGGAACGTGATACAGAAGTGGGAGAACAGGATACGGGAATGGAGGGACGGGACAAGGGGACGGGATAGATACGGGAACTAGACAGAGACTGGAACGGGACTGGGACGGAAACGGCACGGGGACGGGGACAGGGACAGGGACAGGGACAGGGACAGGGACAGGGAAAGGGACAGGGACAGGGACAGGGACAGGGACAGGGACAGGGACAGGGACAGGGACAGGGACAGGGACAGGGACGAGACGGGGACAGGGACGGGGACGGGGACGGGGACGGGGACGGGGACGGGGACGGGGTCGGGGACGGGGACGGGGACGGGGACGGGGACGGGGACGGGGACGGGGACAGGGAAAGGAACAGGGACAGGGACAGGGACAGGGACAGGGACAGGGACAGGGACAGGGACAGGGACAGGGACAGGGACAGGACATGGACGGGACAGGGACATTGACGGGACATTGACGGGACAGGGACGGGACAGGGACGGGACAGGGACGGGACAGGGACGGGACAGGGACAGGACAGGGACGGGACAGGGACGGGACAGGGACGGGACAGGGACGGGACAGGGACGGGACAGGGACGGAACAGGGACGGGACAGGGACGGACAGGGACGGGGAAGGGAACGGGACAGGGACGGGAACGGAGCAGGGATGGGAACCGGACAGGGACGGGAATGGGACGGAAACTGGACAGGGACGGGATGCGTGCGAGACTGGGACGGGGACGGGGACGGGGACGGGGACGGGGACGGGGACGGAGACGGAGACGGAGACGGAGACGGAGACGGAGACGGAGACGGAGACGGAGACGGAGACGGAGACGGAGACGGAGACGGAGACGGAGACGGATACAGAGACGGAGACGGGGACGGGGACGGGGACGGGGACGGGGACGGGGACGGGGGACGGGGACGGGGACGTGGACGGGGACGGGGACGGGGACGGGGACGTGGACAGGGACAGGGACAGGGACAGGGACAGGGACAGGACATGGACGGGACAGGGACATTGACGGGACATGGACGGGACAGGGACGGGACAGGGACGGGACAGGGGACGGGACAGGGACGGGACAGGGACGGGACAGGGACGGGACAGGGATGGGACAGGGACAGGACAGGGACGGGACAGAGACAGGACAGGGACGGGACAGGGACGGGACAGGGACGGGACAGGGACGGGACAGGGACGGGACAGGGACGGAACAGGGACAGGACAGGGACGGGACAGGGACGGGACAAGGACGGGGAAGGGAACGGGACAGGGACGGGAACGGAGCAGGGATGGGAACCGGACAGGGACGGGAATGGGACGGAAACTGGACAGGGACGGGATGCGTGCGAGACTGGGACGGGGACGGAGACGGAGACGGAGACGGAGACGGAGACGGAGACGGAGACGGAGACGGAGACGGAGACGGGGACGGGGACGGGGACGGGGACGGGGACGGGGACGGGGACGGGGACGGGGACGGGGACGGGGACGGGGACAGGGACGGGGACGGGGACGGGGATGGGGACGGGGACGGGGAAGGGGAAGGGGAAGGTGAAGGGGACGGGGACGGGGACTGGGAAGGGATGGGAACGGGGACGGGGGACGGGGATGGGGACGGGGACGGGGACGGGGACGGGGACGTGGACGGGGACGGGGACGGGAACAGGACATGAACGGGACAGGGACGGGATAGAGACAGGGATGACCACGGGACTCAAACAGGAACGGGACAGGTCAGGGACGGGGACGGGACGGGGACGGGGACGGGGACGGGGACGAGGACGGGGACAGGGACGGGGACGGGGACAAGGACAAAGACAGGGACAAAAACAGGGATGGTGACAGGGACAAAGACAGGGACAGGGACAGGGACGGAGACAGGGACGGGAACAGGACAGGAACGGGACAGGGACGGGATAGAGACAGGGATGACCACGGGACTCAAACAGGAACGGGACAGGTCAGGGATGGGGACGGGGACGGGGACGGGGACGGGGACGGGGACGAGGACGGGGACAGGGACGGGGACGGGGACGGGGACAGGGTCGGAGACGGAGACGGAGACGGAGACGGAGACGGAGACGGAGACGGAGACGGAGACGGAGACGGGGACGGGGACGGGGACGGGGACGGGGACGGGGACGGGGACGGGGACGGGGACGGGGACGGGGACGGGGACGGGAACAGAAACGGGACGGGAACGAAAACGGGACGGGAACTGGAAATGAACTGGACGGGAATGGTACGGGAACTGGACGGAAACGGGACGGAAACGGGACGGAAACGGGACGGAAACGGGCGGAAACGGGACGGAAACTGGAACGGGACGGAAACTGGAACGGGACGGTAACGGGACGGTAACGGGACGGGAAGGGGACGGGAAGCGGAAGGGAAGGGGACAGGAACTGGACGGCAACGGGACGGCAACGGAACGACAACGGGAAAGCAACGGGAACGGCAACAGGACGGGAACGGGACGGGAACAGGACGGGAACGGGACGGGAACGGGACGGGAACGGGACGGGAACGGGACGGGAACGGGACGGGAACGGGACGGGAACGGGACGGGAACGGGAGGGGAACGGGAACGGAACGGGACGGGAACGGGATGGGGACGGGAACGGGACGGGAACGGGACGGGAACGCGACGGGAACGGGACGGGAACAGGACGGGAACGGGACGGGGACGGGACTGAAACGGGACGGGAGCGGGACAGGAACGGGACGGGAACGGGACGGGAACGGGACGGGAACGGGATTCGGAAACGGATTCGGAAGCGGGATTCGTGAACGGGATTCGGGAACGGGATTCGGGAACGGGATTCGGGAACGGGATTCGGGAACGGGATTCGGGAACGGGATTCGGGAACGGGATTCGGGAACGGGATTCGTGAACGGGATTCAGGAACGGGATTCGGGAACGGGGTACGGGTACGGGGTACGGGTACGGGGTACGGGTACGGGGTACGGGTACGGGATACGGGTACGGGGTACGGGTACGGGGTACGGGGTACGGGTACGGGGTACGGGTACGGGGTACGGGTACGGGGTACGGGTACGGGGTACGGGTACGGGGTGCGGGTACGGCGTACGGGTACGGCGTACGGGTACGGGGTACGTGTACGGGTACGGGGTACGGGTACGGGGTACGGGTACGGGGTACGGGTACGGGGTACGGGTACGGGGTACGGGTACGGGGTACGGGTACGGGGTACGGGTACGGGGTGCGGGTACGGGGTACGGGTACGGGGTACGGGTATGGTGTACGGGTACGGGGTACGGGTACGGGGTACGGGTACGGGGTACGGGTACGGGGTACGGGTACGGGGTACGAGATACGGGTACGGGATACGGGTACGGGATACGGGTACGGATACGGGTACGGGATACGGGTACGGGTACAGGATACGGGTACGGGATACGGGATACGGGTACGGGTACGGGATACGGGTACGGGATACGGGTACGGGATACGGGTACGGGATACGGGTACGGGGATACGTGTACGGGATACGGGTACGGGAGACGGGTACGGGATACAGGTACGGGATACAGGTACGGGATACGGGTAAGGGATACGGGTACGGGTTACGGGTACGGGATACGGGTACGGGATACGGGTACGGGATACGGGTACGGGATACGGGTACGGGATACGGGTACGGGATACGGGTACGGGATACGGGTACGGGATATGGGATACGGGTACGGGATACGGGTACGGGATACGGGTACGGGATACGGGTACGGATACGGGTACGGGATACGGGATACGGGTACGGGATACGGATACAGGTACGGAATACGGGTAAGGGATACGGGAACGGTATACGGGTACGGGTACGGGATACGAGTACGGGATATGGGTACGCGATACGTGTACGGGATATGGGTACGGGATACGGGTACGGGATACGGGTACGGGATACGGGTACGGGATACGGGTACGGAATACGGGTACGGAATACGGGTACGGAATACGGGATACGTGTTACGGGTACGGGATGCGGGTACGGGATACGGATACGGGTACGGGATACGGGTACGGGATACGGGTACGGATACGGGTACGGGATACGGGTACGGGATACGGGTACGGGATACGGGTACGGGATCCGGGCACGGGATACGGGATACGGGTATAGGATACGGGTACGGGATACGGGTACGGGATATGGGTACGGGATACGGGAACGGGATATGGGTACGGGATACGGGTACGAAAATATGGGATACGCGATCAAGATACAGAAGCATGATATAGGAATGGAATACGGGAACGGCATAAGAGAATGGGGGAACGTGATACAGAAGTGGGAGAACAGGATACGGGAATGGAGGGACGGGACAAGGGGACGGGATAGATACGGGAACTAGACAGAGACTGGAACGGGACTGGGACGGAAACGGCACGGGGACAGGGACAGGGACCGGGACAGGGACAGGGACAGGGACAGGGACAGGGACAGGGACAGGGACAGGGACAGGGACAGGGACAGGGACGAGAACGGGACGAGACGGGGACAGGGACGGGGACGGGGACGGGGACGGGGACGGGGACGGGGACGGGGACGGGGACGGGGACGGGGACGGGGACGGGGACGGGGACGGGGACGGGGACAGGGAAAGGAACAGGGACAGGGACAGGGACAGGGACAGGGACAGGGACAGGGACAGGGACAGGGACAGGGACAGGGACAGGGACAGGGACAGGGACAGGACATGGACGGGACAGGGACATTGACGGGACAGGGACGGGACAGGGACGGGACAGGGACGGGACAGGGACAGGACAGGGACGGGACAGGGACGGGACAGGGACGGGACAGGGACGGGACAGGGACGGGACAGGGACGGGACAGGGACGGGACAGGGACGGGACAGGGACGGACAGGGACGGGACAGGGACGGAACAGGGACATTGCGGGACATGGACGGGACAGGGACGGGACAGGGACGGGACAGGGACGGGACAGGGAGACAGGGACGGACAGGGACGGGACAGGGACGGACAGGGACGGGACAGGGACGGGACAGGGACAGGACAGGGACGGGACAGAGACAGGACAGGGACGGGACAGGGACGGGACAGGGACGGGACAGGGACGGGGACAGGGACGGGACAGGGACGGGACAGGGACGGAACAGGGACAGGACAGGGACGGGACAGGGACGGGACAAGGACGGGGAAGGGAACGGGACAGGGACGGCAACGGAGCAGGGATGGGAACCGGACAGGGACGGGAATGGGACGGAAACTGGACAGGGACGGGATGCCGTGCGAGACTGGGACGGGGACGGAGACGGAGACGGAGACGGAGACGGAGACGGAGACGGAGACGGAGACAGGGACGGGGACGGGGACGGGGACGGGGACGGGGACGGGGACGGGGACGGGGACGGGGACGGGGACGGGGACGGGACAGGGACGGGGACGGGACGGATGGGGACGGGGACGGGGAAGGGGAAGGGGAAGGTGAAGGGGACGGGGACGGGGACTGGGAAGGGATGGAACGGGGACGGGGACGGGGACGGGGATGGGGACGGGGACGGGGACGGGGACGGGACGGGGACGGGGGACGGGACGGGGACGGGGTCGGGGTCGGGGACGGGGACGGGGACGGGACGGGGACGGGGACGGGGACGGGGACGGGGACGGGGACGGGGACGGGGACGGGGACGGGGACGGGGACGGGGACGGGGACGCGAAACGCGGACGATGACGGGGACGCAGACGGGGACAGGGACGGGAACGGGACAGGAACAGGACGGGAACGGGAACGGGAACGGACGGGAACGGGACGGAACGGGACGGGAACGGGACGGGAACGGGACGGAACGGGACGGAACGGGACGGGACGGGAACGGGAGGAACGGGACGGGAACGGGACATGACGGGACATGAAGGGACGGGAACGGGACGGGAACGGGACGGGAACGGGACGGGAACGGGACGGGAACGGGACGGGAACGGGACGGAAGGGACATGGACAGGAACAGGACAGGAACGGGATGGAACGGGACTGGGACGGGAATGGGACAGGGACGGAAACGGGACAAGGACGGGAACGGGACATGTAGGACAGGGTAACGGGAACGGGTGAGGGACGGGAACGGTAACGGGCTCGGGTACGGAACTGAACGGAACGGACAAGACAGGGACGAGAGGACGGGGACGGGGACGGGGACGGGGACGGGGACGGGACGGGGACGGGACGGGGACGGGGACGGGGACGGGGACGGGGGCGATGGCGTGACGATGGACATTACGAATGAACACACACATAACTCATCTAGTTTTCCGTATATCCAACAACACATCATTCGAATACATAGTCTTCTTGAACTTAGTTGTGAGCAATGTTGGAACTTTATGAAATCGGTTGGGGGGAGGGCAACGGCCGAATGCTAAAGTTGAAGCATAATGTTCAATACTATGTACTGTATATATAGTGTATATTATTATAAATATACTTATTATATAACTATTACAATTATTGCAATTATGGAACCATTTTGTCCGTTTTATACAGGAAAAAAAATACCCAAACATTTTTCTCTCTCCAAATTTCCTTCTTTCAGCCCATAAAATTGACAAATTACTAGTTATTGAATTGATAGGTACAGTTTACCTGGTAAACACCGACTGGTCATATCATTCGTCTTTTTTTAAAGGACTAACATAATTTCGAAGCGAGTGAAATGTTAAATATCGCCATCGGTGGCCAATTCAAAATGCATCTGAAATACACGCTCCTTCATACATATATGGTCACATGCCAGCCGGAGTCAGCAACATTTAACCCTATTGTAACAAGGGGGGGGGGCTGATTCCGCTCCCCCTCATGTTTTTCGCAGATATCTCCCGAACGGCTAGGACCAGACCCATGACATTTGGGGACTTTTCCTAGAATTGAACTCCGCATATGGAGTCAAAACGTTGCGTTCTTAACCTGAACAGAGGCGGATCCAGGGCACGTTTTTGTGAAGGTTCTGCGGCAACATTTGGCGATAATACTGAAATGCGATATTCACGTTTTCTTCCTAACTGCATCAAGAATGAAGGAGTCAGAAATTTGTCGAGATATAGTGAATTTAGTGACGTCACTAAACACGATTTTGACGCCAAAATCGGCTATACTTTGCCAGGCCGTACAAATGCCGCATTTGAAGCAAAATGCAATCGAAAAACTCTTAAAGGTAGAAAATTGCAAGGGCCACAAGTCAGTTATCTCGAAATTTCGAAATTGTGGTTTTTGACCCAACAAATTTAAAAAAAAAATGCTCAAAACAAATTTTTCAAAGAAATTAAAAACGGAATATATGTCAGATAACGACATATGGGCAACTACCATACCAAATTTCAAAATGATATCATCTTTTTTGACTATCAATGGCATATAAAGTATGGGTAAATCATGACGGTCATATTTTGAAATTGCGTTTTTTTGCTTTTATTGACCGGATACAGACAAATAAATACCAGCACTGTTTTTTTAAAGATAAAACTGATATAGAAACATGCTTTTTCATTTCGATTTATCAATTTCAAATGTTGACCTTCAGTGACCTGAACTTGACCTAAACTTGACAATAACTTCACGTAAATGAAGTCAGGTGGTAAAATGACTACCACTATCGAATTATACGCGTAAAAGCATCCATTAAACATGTGCTGCATGACTTTCGTAGATATTTTGTGTAGTGACCTTTTGTGACCTAACCTTGACCTTGATCTTTTCCAACAATCTCACTTTAGCTCATGTGGGATATGTATCATACCTTTGACAGCACTTTGGGTGATTATAGGCGCAATCGAAGGCCATGGATGGCAAGTATTGTCCATAATCTCAAATATCTCGATTTTGATGTTTGACTTGACCGTGACCTGACATGTGTGACCTTAATTTGAAATGTTTAAGTTTGGGTTAGGTTTATCTTATTGAGCACTTTCGAATGCCGCCTTGCGCGTCTCCCTGCGATCATTGGTTCTGAAGATACCAGGGGGCTAAAAAAAGCCCCCCCCCCCCCAGAGAGTCGTGTTACAGAATATACCCCAGTGACTGCCGGGTTAAGGGCTCTCCAGAATGACCAAGAGCTTTCCCAGACTTGCACGGGCCCTCTTAGCCGAACAAGGGCCCTTCAAGTCGATCTAAAAACCCCTAAGGCTGATAGAAGAGTCCCACGGGCACACTAGGGAACACTGTAGACCGACCAAGGGCCACTCAGTCCGACTAAGGGCCCCTCAGGCCAACCGAAGGTCTCCTCAAGCTGACCGAAGGCCTCTCAGGCCGAAACAAACACCTCTTCAAACTGACCGATGGCACCTTATGCCGAAATAAGGGCCTTATCAAGTCGATCAAGCCGACCGAGGGCTATTCAAGCCGACCGAGAGCCCCCTAATACCGTCAAAGGACCCCCTCAGGCAGACCAATGGCTCCTTCAGGCCGCCTGAGAGCCCCTTAGGCCGACGCAAGGACCCCTCAGACCGAAAAAAGCCCCTTCAAGCTGGCTGAGGTCCCCTCAGACCGAACGAGAGCCACTCAGGCCAAACGAGGGTTCCTCAAGCCAACTGAGGGACCCCTCAAGCTGACCGAGGGCCCCTCAGGCCAAGGGATGGTCCATCAGGCCCACTCAAGGCCCCCTCACGCCGACCGAGGTCCCCTCAAGCATACCGTGGGCCACTCAGGCATACCGAGGGCCACTCAGGCCAAGCGAGAGCCACTCAGGAAAAACCGAGGGTCCCTCAGGCCCACTCAGGGCCCCCTTACGCCGACCGAGGTCCCCTCAGGCATACCGAGGGCCACTCAGGCCGACTGAGGCCCCCTTAAGCCGACAAAGGGTCTGTCAGCCGACAAAGGCCTCTCAGACAGAACAAAAGCTCCTCGGACCGACCGAGGGCCCCTCAAGCCGGCCGAGGTTTCCTCACGCCTATCGAGGGTCCCTAAAGTCAACCGACGGCCCTCAGGCCAACCGAGCTCCCATCCAGGCTGACCGAGGACCCCTTTAGGCTGCCAGAGGCCCCCTCAGGCCCGAAGAAGAGTTCGTCAGGCCGACTGCACCCCCCCCCCTCAGGTCGACCAAGGGTTCCCTCAAGCCGGCCGAGGTTCCCTCAAGCCGACCGAGGGCCCCCTAGTTGACCGAGGGCCCCTCAGGCCGATCAGGCTGACTGAGGCCCCCTCAGCCCGGCAGGGGAACCCTCAGGCCAAACAATGGCTCCTTAGGCCGACTGGAACCCCTCAGGTGGACGAAGGACTCCCTCAAGTCGACGGAGTGCCCTCTCAGGTCGACCGAGCTCCCTTCAGGCCCAACGAGGCTCGCTCAGGCTGACCGAGGGCTCATCAGGTCAACCAAGGACCCCTCAGTCCGACCTCAGTTAACCTCCTGGAATAGCCATGGACCCCTAGGCCCCCCTGGCCACGATGACCCGATGCCCTTTCATGGCTCGATCACTTCGATGTTCCTCCGTATCAAACTATTATTTTAGCACGGATGTTGGATATTTAGGATATTGCAATACCAGGGAGCCGAAAAGGCTGCATTAATTATCAGCCTTATTCCAGGCAAACAATAAATTTACAATAAATTCCATTGAACACCATTTAAATATAGCACTCCGATCGCTAATTCGTCATCCTCCCCTCCGCTATTCGCTAATCTGAACGCCTGAACCTTGTATCTACGGTCTTGTTAGCAGAAGAGAATCCAGGCTACCAACTTACCCATTATATCATAATTACCCATTATACCCATTATATCATAATACAACAGTCGCAGATGGAATCACAATGCTCGTATACTTCTAAGACGGAATACTCCTAAGATGGAACCACATCTTGATATGATGAAATACGCAAAATTCAAACGGAGCAATTTGTACGGGTAGTCCTGTAAATTTTGGAAGGACACAAATTTTGGAGATAACAAATTGGGGGGGGGGGGGGCGGAGCACCATTGGGGGGGGGGACTCAGTTCAGTTTTCTTTGGGGGGGGGGGGGTGGGGGGCTCGGGGCACTCCCAAAGAGATATAAAGTTGCGCCCCTGTGGCTGTGGCTTTAGGCTGATCAGGCCACACACAGCCCATAACCCGCGCACGGCAGGGGCTTTGCGCCGAACACGAACTGCAGGGGGGTTGATTTCCGCCCCCCTAAGATCTCGAAAACTACGCTACGTAGCGATAAGTGGAAAACGGCATTTGATAGCTTTATACATGTTCTATCAAAGGTATTCAGTATTGTTTTAGGTCAGGTCAAAATTGAGGTCACCAGAGGTCATCAAAGGTCAATTTTTCCAGTTTTTTCTCCTGTTTTAGGACATCGCTCCAGAAATTCCCATATATCTCAGAAACTATGCTAGTTAAAACAACCCGAAAAAAGCAAACGCCAGCCAGTTACATTTTCAATCGCTAAAGTGTACTCAAATTTGATCTCAGGTCAATATTTGAGGCTCCAGAGGTCAAAAAAAGATTTTTTGTTTTGTTTGCTAAATTCTTTTTCGCTATTAACTTTTTATTTAATAAAGATAACGAAAAACTATTTACACCATTGCGTTTATCTTGTCAAGGCGCTTCGAATCATGTACATCGCAACCTTGTTAAGTCATCTAAAAAATTTGACCTCAGGTCAAGGTCAAGTGGTGACCCAAGTATGACATGTTGCATATGGGAAGACGTGTCTCGACGAGACAAACACATTGATGTCTGTTTCACTCCTCTATCTTCATTATGTCGGGAGTTATTGAAAAAAAAAAGTGATGGTGACCTCGCATGACCTCAAATGACCCAATAGGGGTCACTGAACAAAAATTACACTTGAATCATCAATAATAACCTATAATAACATGATCCAGAAGTAATTGGACTAATATCATGCATATCCTTAGCATTTGTATATTTCCCCATTGACTTATTATGGGGAGGCTACGAAATTGACCTGACATTAAGTCACCGATATCAAAAATCCGAGATAAACGAATTGTAAGTACTTATGCTCTCGTGACATCCTGTAAGTTTCAAACTAATCGGTGAAAAACTCAGGCTTTGGCACAACTTCAAACAATTTTGGAGGTGGGGTCACTTGACCTGGTCTGGTGACCTGACCTGATATATTTTTTTGTCTCAAAGTGTGCGCAATTGATGTCCTGACAGGTGTGCGAAAACCCCGCGGCGCTGCACGCCGCCGTTTTTTGTTATGTGGCTGTCAATTTCTTCTCACTATTAATACTTGTGACGTTTCAGGATAGTTGTGTGTAGTTTTTTCTTCTAGACCCTACATTGGCAACATCCTGCTTGAACACCTTGCAACAGGCGCAGATTGGCAGCATGCAAGCATGCAACTTCTGCGTCTCCTGATTTTTCCTGTCTGTGTTCTGTATTAACTTTCTCCTCGCCATATCATATTTTTGCTGTACAGTACTGATGGGTGTCTTGCATATATCTTCATGTATTTAGAAGAAATGTTACCGGCTGTATGCAGCTTGTTTTCGTGAAGCCAACACATTTGTAATGGTTTCACTGTCTTTGTGTTTGGGAAGTGTTCTCGGTGAAGTTTTTTCAGTTTTATCCCACTTAACCCTATTTGTAACAGGGGGGGGGGGG
>JAXIVJ010016366.1:22500-29068 GCA_036785665.1 Chirona hameri | reverse complement strand
GGAGGGGGGGGGTGGATGGCTTGGGTTATTACTACATGAGTGCTGCCTATCGTTGTGTGAGCGGACTGAGTATCATGATACGGGTCATTCATTGTTTTTGAATGGCGGAAGTGCGACTGGCTCGATACATGTTTGACGTCCCTCGTCCTTTAGCTCTTTTTTATTCGGAGCGCAACAGATAGCAACGACAACCATTTGTGCAGCGTAAATGCGTATTTAATTTTTTCACGGTGTGACCCTCCCCTCGGGGTTACTATCCGAGATTCGAGCTGGAATTCTGACGAAAACTACCATTTATTTGATGATCCAAGTTCTGTTTTAAATTTCTATGTTAGTTTCTTTCCATTTTTGTTTTTTTTGTGTTGTTTTTTTTGTGTTTTTTTTGGGGTTTGGTGTGTGTGTTTTGGGGTGTGGTGTGTGTTTGGGTGTGTGTGTGGTTTTGTGGGGGGGGGGGTGGGGGGGGGGGGGGGGGGTTGTGTCTGTAAGGTTTGGTTGGGGTTGTACAGAATTATTTTGTTTAAGGGTCTAGGTTTTTTTGGGATTGATAGTTAGGATTGATTTTGGTGTGGGAAAGTTTGTAGATTAGGCGCGAAGAACGGATGGATCGTTTGATCCTTAAGAGGAAGGGACTTGATTTGAAATTATGTTTTTCATTGGTCTGGAAGGGAAATAGGTAACCTTTTATTGGGGGTATAAGGGTGAGGTTTGAATTTTGGGGGATTTGGAGTTTTTTTTTAGTGTATTTGAATGTGTAATGTGGTTGAAAGGGGGGGGATTCAATTGGGGGAATTTGAAGGTTGATTTGGTGGGTACAATGTTTGGGAAGAGAGTTTTATGGGGAATAAAAACAAACTTTTTTTTTTTGGAAAGGAATTTTAAGAAAGTGGATTGAGGTAGAATGTCGGTTTGTGAAGGGGGGTATAATTAGAAGGTAAAGGGAGGTGGAGGAGGTTTAATGGATGGTTTTAAAATTTGTTTAATGAATGGGTGATGATGGATGAGGGTAAGAGGGGGGGAAGTGGTAGGAGGGGAAGGTGGGTATGAGGGGTCAGGATGGGGTCGGCAGGGGGTCTGCAGGAGTCAGGCAGGAAGTTCTGGAGGGGTCAGGAGGGTCCAGGAGGATCATGAGGGATCAGGAGGATCAGGAGGGATCAGGAGGATCAGGAGGATCAGGAGGGTCAGGAGGGTTAGGAGGGTCAGGAGGGCAGGATGGGTCAGGAGGGTCAGGGAGGGTCAGGAGGGTCGGAGGGTCAGGAGGGTCAGGAGGGGTCAGGAGTGTTCAGGGAGGGTCAGGAGAGTCAGGAGGAGTCAGGGAGGGTCAGGAGGGTCTTGAGGAGGGTCAGTGGGTCAGCAGGGTCAGGAGGGGTCAGGAGAGGTCAGAGTAGGGGTCAGGAGGGTCAGCAGGGGTCCAGGAGGGGTCGGCAGGGGTCAGGAAAGGGTCAGTCAGGGGTCGGCAGGGTCAGGAAAGGTCAGGAGGGTCAAGTGAGGGTCAGGAGGGGTCAGGAGGGTCAGTGTGGGTCAGGTGAGGGTCAGGAGGGTCAGGAGGGTCTGGAGGGTCAGGAGGGTCAGGAGGTCGAGGGTCAGGTAGGGTCAGGAGGGTCAGGAGGGTCAGGAAGGGTCCATGGAGGGTCAGGAGGGTCAGGAGGGTCAGGAAGGGTCAGGAGGGTCAGGAGGGTCAGGGGGTCAGGAGGGTCTGGAGGGTTCAGGAGGGTCAGGGAGGGTCTGGAGGGTCAGGATGGGTCATGAGGGTCTGGAGTGGTCAGGCGGTCAGAGTGGTCAGGGAGGGTTCAGCAGGGGGTCAGGGAGGGGTCGGCAGGGGTCAGGAGGGGGTCAGCAGGGGTCAGCAGGGGTCAGGGAGGCTCAGGAGGGGTCAGGAGACGGTCCGTAATATTACCGTGTGCAGGGACAGATGTCTTCCTGAGAGCCTTCGCAACACGGCGGATCCAGGGAGGATTACTATGAGGGAACGCTAATGGCCTCCAATGCCACGGCATAGGCGTATCCAGGGAGGTTTCTATAGGGAACACTTGCCTTCACCGTCCAGGGGCGGATCCAGAAGGTTACTATGGGGAACGCTACGCACTATTAACACTATAACACTATAGCACTTAATAGCACTATAACACTAGCATGCCTTATAGCACTTGTTCACCGGCGATGAATGGTGAACCTGGCAACGGAACGCACTACACGATCTGGCACGGCACGGCATGCACTACACGACATGGGCACGACATGGCACGGCACGGTATGGCATGGCACGGCATGGCACGCACGGTACACACATGGCACGATCTGGCACGACACGGCACGGCACAGTACAAAGTCCAATATTTTCACATCTGAAATTACTATCTTTTGACATTTGTTGACCCGTGGATGTATGATAATTGTCGTCAATCAAAAACAAATGGAAAATCAACGCGATTTATAAGGAGAATACTTCGAATAACTCTATATGGTAACTCTATAACTCTATATGTAACTCTATAACAGGTAACTCTATATGCAAGCATATAGAGTTACCCGACATATTTGCTAGCAGTATTGATTTGATGTTATCTTTGAAAGAGTAACGCTCGTGTAGCTCAGTCGGGAGAGCGCTGGACTACAGATCTGACTGAACCCACCATGGCAAGGTGAGTTTCGAGCCGCTTCGGCGCTCGCTATTTGCTCCTGACGGGGATGACCTGCGGGCAGTGGCAGCGGCCGTGTTCAAGGTCAGATGAAGCCAGCGAGACCGGGCGGACCGGCATCAGTCGTCCAGAGGACGTTAAACTGTCGTCTCTAAATTCTGCCGGTACTGGAATTACGTGATCGGGTGGTGGGGTCGAGGCCTACGCAATAAGCTTAGCTTAGCGTTGGGTCCTGATCTCGGAAATCATCCCATCAAAACATGTCGAACTAAATTTATACAAAAAGAGAGCACAAACGTATTATTTGCATTGAAGCCAGTGGCCATAATCCCTAAGTTTTTCACTCATGATCAACGAGGCAGACAATTCAATAACGTCTAATTAAAGCCACTGTGCCGTTTTACGTAGTACACTTTTACCAGTCGCCTGCATTAGGAAAATCACTCGGTGTGTTCTTTATAGACAGGTCCTCGGCAATCAGCGGTTGGCTTGTTTTTCAGGCTGCAAGTTCCCGCGCTTCTGTTGGACGATTGCCAAAAAAAGCGCGGGACGAAATGTCTCGGTGATGGTGCGCGGGGAAATACCAGCCAGCAATGCATTACCTGTGATTACCGGCGATGCTTCCATGGGAAACGTTTGTTTTTTACGGGCGAAGGAGTCTCTGCGATGGCTCAGATAGAAAGTGAACCCGGAGTGTTGTGAATTTTACCAGCCACCAAGCTGTTACTAGTTCACTTTCCTTTGGCGTTAGGTAAATCTGGAACGAAAAGTTAACGCATTGCAGTAAACGAAACGGGTGTTTTGATGGCTGCATGCATAGGAAATGTTTTCGGTACATAGTTACTAGTTACCAGTTACTAGTTACTAGTTACTAGTTACTAGCGTAGTTATTTCCGCTTTTTTACATGTGTTACAATATTTTCGGACTGCGCCCACCATTTAAGAAAATCGGTAAAATGTAAAGGGAACAATCAGGTCACCGTCCACAGGTGGTCGTGGTTGTACCCATTAAAAAGACACGCATTTCGAAGTTTACTCATCTGCAGGGGCTGGTTTCTCCCATGTAGGCAAGGGTATAGGTAATGCCTACCCAGGTTCGGTAGGCTTCTTCCGATACCGATATTTATCTTCGCTTCTTTTCCATTTCATTGTTTTCCTTATGCCTGTTGCCTACCTTGTCTCAAGGGCCCAGCACCGCCCCCTGCTCATCTGAAAGCACACCGGAATATTTCACTGTGAATACATGTAACGAATTAATCAATGCAAATTGAAAATCACAACATTTGGTGTAAACATAATTATTATGCTTTTTACCTGAACGCCCCCACATCGAGAAGTCGCCCAATGACCCCACACGCCGGTGACGATGTCCTGTTCAGGGAGTCTTGGTCAAGGCCACCTCGGGTGGGCGGGGCCAGCCGTAAAGTCCGTGACGTCACCGTGACGTCACTGCGACGGTCTGCAACCAGGCAGAGCAGGTCATGCTGCCCAAGGTCACGTATCGCCCCGGGCGATGGCCGCGACCCTCTAACGAGACAGCTCCTGGCGTGCGTTCAGTCCAGCTTCCAGTTGAGTGTTGTTTCCTTTTCAAATTTATGTAATATTTGAGACAATTTATCTGCTTTGTCTCACTTAACTGGCGGAATCCAGGGGGGACGGCAGGGAAAAAGCCGCCCCCCCATCCCAAGCTCGACGGGGGGCGGGCACTAGGAATTAGCCCCCCCCCCAACAAAAAAAAAATCGCTGAAACTGGCGAAGAAACATGGGTACTGACTGCGAAAAAATAACTTTTTGCGAAAACGAAATCGATTTTTTTTTCCTCGTTCGTGTTTCCTCCATTGTGGTAGCATTTTGGTAGCAGGAGGGAAAGTGGCGCGTGCATATTTGGAAATGTCGAATACAAAATCCAGGACGCCATCATACTTAGTAGCTATAAGCCAGCCCAAACTAAATATATTGCTTTTAAATTCGGTTTGGGTATTGTCTATTTCGTTTCTCCAATATATATTCCTGTTTTTTCAATATGTTTGAAAATTTTGATTTTGTAGATTTTTGTATCCAATTTTTTGTATCTCCATAAAATCATATAAAATATCAAATCATATGAAAAAAGAGCCGGAATATATATTGGAGAAACCAAGTAATGGACGATGCCTCAAACCAAATGTCTAAGCAATATCTTGAGTGTTGACTGACTTATGGCTCCCTAAGCAGTGGCGTACGCAGAAATTCACAAAAGGGACCAAGTCATTGCCTTGAGGGGCGCCACTCCGATCGACAAGGGCGCCTCCCAATATTGACGAAATTTTGCAGGGGGGGGGGCGCCTCTCCTTCCGCACCGTGCGGAAGGAGAGTCACTGGCCGGAGGGGCGCCGTCACTCGCCGGAGGGGCGCCGTCACTAGCCGGAGAGGCGCCGTCACTCGCCGAAGGGGCGTGGTCGCTGGCCGGAGGGACGCCGTCACTGGTCGGAGAGGGCGCCTTCACTGACCGGAGGGGGCGCCGGTCACTGGCCGGCGGGGCGCTATCACGGGCCGAGAGAGGGCGCCGTCTATGGCAGAGGACGCCCTCGCTGGCCGGGGGCGCCGTCACTGGCCGCAAGAGTGCCGTCACTGGCCGGGAGCGGTCCTCACTGGCCGGAGTGGCGCCGTCACTGGCCAGAGGGGCGTAGTGACTGATCGGAGTGGCGCCAGCTTTGCATGGGCGCCTCGGGTCCAAAGGACCAGGTCATGACCTGCATGATCTGATACTCGGTACGCCACTGTCCCTAAGTATGATGGGTCTTGATTTTGTATTCGACATTTCCAAATATGCGTGGCGCGTCCTGGCGCTATTTTCGATCTGGAGCGATTCTACAACCAACGTAAGTTAAAAACGTCACGTTTTGGCGCCGAAGTTTATAGCGCTGAATGGCGTGCGTGGAACGCATTTCGACAGTATTTGAGGAATTGTGACTGGGGACTTGGGTATCGTTATTCCCTTTCCCTGGTAAACATGTAGCCAAATAAAATTCACACTTTGTGAATGTGTAGGTAAAGTTAATATTTTAATTGCCAAGGGTCATTTTAAATTACTCTAGCTTGGGAAGGCTACTTTGCCTCGGTCATATCCAGACTTCAAGTATTGCAGGCACCAATTTTAAATCTGACAGCCATTTTTGCCACCATGCTTATGTACTATGTAGGTACCCGGTGCTGTATGTGTGCTATGAGTAGAGGTCTCACAATTTTTAGCATTTCCAACTAGTCAAGATCAGACTCAGCATTGAACTTAGTTACAACAATATTTTAAAGCGGCAGAAGAGGTAAAATTGGGTTTGTCCTGGGTTTTTTATCATTGGCGGATCCAGGGGGGTGGGGGGGATGGGGTGCAATTAGGGGCAAATGCCGTCCACATGAACATGGCGGGCATTTAATACAAGGATGTCCCCGCCCTGCGTGTTCCTGCATTGGCTGTAAGAAGTGATAATTAGGAAGAAGAAAAAATCCCCTCCGGTCAATGACTTGTTTTGAAGACCCCCCCCCCCCCCCCCGCGCTCAACGACTTTTCGCGCTGACGACCCGACTCCACCCCCCCCCCCCCCCCCGGTCAAACAACTTCAACTTTTTGCTGATGAAGCGGAGCGAAATTTTAGCCCCCCCCCCCTCCACCCCCCCCCCCCCCATTCTCGAACCCTAGATCCGCCAGTGTCCTTTTTGCCACCTCCGGAGGATTTCTCAAAAGCAACTTAAATAAATGGTGGGGGATCAGCAATCGTGTATGCTCAAGCTCAAACTTGCTCCTGCAGCACCTAAGGAAGGGTATCGGCAAATAATTTGTATTTATTTCTGACGCCAAAACGTTGGTCCCCGCTGTTCTCAGTACTGATTCATGATGACCCGCTCTCATCCAGTTCCGCTGTGAAGAATTGGCGCCCGCCCAAAGCCGAAGCATC
>JAXIVJ010016366.1:0-15000 GCA_036785665.1 Chirona hameri | reverse complement strand
ACACCAAGTACACATACACAGATCACATACACTGTACACTAGTACACGGATAGACATACACAATACGACCATACACTCTACACTACACATAACACCATACACTCCATACACAATACAACGATACACAGTACTACAGTACACATACAAAGTACGACCATACACAATACACATACACAAAACACTAGTACACACTACACATACAAACGAATACATCATACACGTATACTACTAGTACTAGATACTACATACCAGCATACACATGTACCCTGACCCGGATAACACACTACACAATAAACATACACATGACACATTACACATGTACCGCATACACTGTATGCTACCCTATACTACTATACTATCTATACTACTATACTACTATACCCTATAATCTTACACTTATCACATACACTATTACTCAGTATCTACTATATACTATCTACTCATACCTATATACTATCCTATACTAATACTCTTATGATATGTATATATAGTATAATAATATATATATATATACTAATATATACTGAGACACATACCACATACACATATTATATATATATATATACTCATGACTCTATATCTACTATAGCTACAGCACACTACTACAGCAGCACACTTCTTACCACGAACACGACACACACAAAACACACAACTACAGCACACCATATCAGCACACACACACACACACACCTACACACACTACTACACACACACACGACACACACACCTCACACACAGACACAAACACAAACCACACACACACTACACACACAACACACACGACTACACAACGACACACACACCCACACACACACTACACCACCACACTCACACCCGTCCCCACCAACTCCCCCTCAAAACAAACCGCCAAAACCTCCCGCCACACTCCAAAACAGCACCCCACCCATGGTCAGCAGATCTGGAGGAGCCTGGGGCGCTGGCATGCTACTGAGCTGGTCCTGGCCCTGGACCTCCCCAACTCACACACCTGCCCGTTAGGGTCACCGAAGTTGGAGCAGCTTCTGGCCGGGTGCCGATGTCCGCGTCTTTGCGTTCGCGTCGCCTTCTTTCGGAACTCGCAGACTAGCTAAACATGTAGCCCGCTTGCGCTTGAAGCTCACCACTATAAGCAAGCCTGAATGGGGCCCTGGGGCTACCTTAGGTACTGCCAAGGAGAGACTGCCAGACACTTAATTAATTACATTTCCCATTTCCAAATTGTATAAGCAATTGCGTATTGTGTCATGCCGCGAAGCGGCGCGAAATTTCAAGTTTTCACTGTGGATAGCTTGATTTTGACTGCTACACAGACAATTTTTACAACTGTACGTCTGACCGTTGGGGGGAGGGGGGGGGGGGGGGGTAACATAGTATCAGGACCTTTGGGGGGAGGCATGGCCCCTTTGCCCCCCCCCCTGGATCCGCCCCTGTGCACAATGCTTTCCAACGAGCAGTAGAACCTTTACAGAATAGCTATCCTGTTCGGGATTGAGAACGGGCAGCAACGGTTTGACTTTTTTCTTCTTCTGGAATTAGTTGTTTTGTGACTTTAGCGATATAGATTTTGGAACAAGTCGCCTTGAGATATATTTGTGCAATCTGTGCCAAGCCAATGTGTCTGTGTGTGTGCAGGTTGTTCCGAGTTCGTTCATGCTGTGCATAAATAAGGCCCATTCAATCAATGTTAAACCGATTCGTTCCCATATAGCCGTACAGTTATAGTGAATACGACGCTCGCAGATCGCTTATTCTGGAAGTGTGGGGGTTCTTCACACCACTTATTGTATACATATACTTTGAGGAAGGCAGGGTGCGTGGTTTGTTTGGCTGCCTAATTGTCGTGCTATTTCGGTAAGACCACGAATCTGTGTCAGCATGCCGAAAAATCGGCAGGGAAATTTGATGAAAAAATAGTCTGGTACCACTGGTTTACTATTACGATATTATTGCCCTACTCTCCCAACCGTGCTTTTGTTCGTCACTTACAACCTGGGCCAGTAGCCGTTACCAGGGGGTTTGGGCCAGTAGCCGTTACCAGGGGGCTTGGGCCAGTAGTCGTTACCAGGGGGTTTGGGCCAGTAGCCGTTACCAGGGGGTTTGGGCCAGTAGCCATTTCATATATATATATTTGAACACTTCCAGAGTACTGGCTTTTCTGTGGTCATGTAACAATAGGTAAAACACTGATCAAGACAAGATTGAACAGGATATACATACAGTGCATATAACATGCAACACAAGTACACGATATGTTGACAATTCCATCGAAGAAAACAGACAACATTCTTAGAACAATTCATCACTCTTGAATTTTGTATCTAATTTGGTGTTGTCTGTACTCAGGTATCAAGTCATTCCAATTTTTAAGAGCTCTGTAAGAGCTCTTAAAAATTGTGTAAGCTCCGTTCGTGTAAAAACCTTCGTGTAAGCTCCGTTCGCACCTGCGGGAGCTCAAAAGGGGAGCCGTAGATGAGCGTGACGAACGATCTGTCACCTCACTTCGAAAAGAGAGCAGGTCAATCAGCGCAGGTGGTGCATACTCGCTGGCCAATAGTCGATTTATCAGGGTAATGTCAGAATCAACGACCATGTTGTCAATGGACGGCCATCCGAGCTCAGCCAGTGTTCCGGATATATGGTCGCTCTTTTTCAAGTTCGAAATCATTATCGCTGCAAAATGAACGACTTTTTGCAGTCTCCACTTCTGAATGGAACACGCGCCACCCCATACACAGGCGCAATACCTGATGAGAGGGAAAACTAATGCTTCAATCAGGAACACCCTTAGTTCACGCGGTAGCCTATTTCGTAATCTGCACATGCCTACGAGCACCTGATAGCAGCGCTGCACGGTCAATGATATGTGGTGTTCCCAGGTAAGTGTGGGATCAAGCACGACTCCTAGCACTTTAGCTTTAGAAGTAGCTACAAGGGTATGGTCACCAAAACGGATGCTTATTTCGCTGATTATCCTACGTCTTGTTTTAAACACTATAAATTCAGTCTTTGATGGGTTGATTTTCAGACCATTTTGAGTAAACCAGGTCAAAGCGGTAGCTAAGGTGCGTTCAATTCTGATTTTAAGCAAATCTTGTTGCTTGGTTCGTCTGAGTCGATGAACTGTGTATCATCTGCATACATAATGACCTTACTGTCTGAAATATGTGAGGCGAAATCATTGGTGAAAATTAGGAAAAGAACCGGTCCAAGCACCGAACCCTGAACGACACCGTGAGTAACTGGCACGAGGTTCGACGAACCACCACGAACAGACTGACAACGATGCGACAACCAATCCTCAAACCAATGTCTGTCTACGCCATACCAACCGAGCTTATCCAGCAACATATCATGGCGTACGCTATCAAACGCTTTGGACGTGTCAGCAGTCACCAGTGTGGCTACCCGTCCTGCATCAATCTGGTTTGTTATGCCCGTGACAGCATCCAACATGGCAAGCTCAGTTGAGTGGTTTTGACGAAAGCCATACTGTTGCGAGTACAGTATGTAGTTAGATTGCAGAAATTGCTCTAACTGAGCACACACGATCCGTTCACAGAGCTTCCCTATGACTGACACAATCGATATTGGTCTATAGTTACTGGGGTCTTTGCGGTCTCTTGACTTAAAGACAGGCTGTATAATAGCAATTTTCCACATTTTGGGGACCTGACCAGTTACCAGTGAGCAGTTTAGCACGTTCAACAAGTGTGGTCCGATCACAGGAAACGTCATTCGTATCATCTGAATTGTGACACCGTCAGTGCCACACGCGCGAGACGTACCCATTCTTTTCAGTGCCATTGACAACTCGGGTAGTGTCGCAGGGGTCACTCGGAACGCATTGGCACACACTCGGGGTGGGTGGGGACCCAGCCGCTCACCATTAGACGCGGCCGCTGACAGAGATTTGGCTACGGTGGGACCAACCGAAGCGAAGTGGTTGTTCAGCTTGTCGGCCCACTTGCTAGGCCCTCCAGGCGGCTCCGCTCCGTCGTTCTTGGGCTTCTTGCCGGCCATGAAGAATCGCTTGATGTTGGGCCAGGTAGTTTGTCGGCTGTTTTTGAAGGTATTTTTGAAGTATGTAGAGCATGCGATGTACTGTGCTTGTTTTACAGCATTTCTACACTGCCTGTACCGTGTACAGGTCTCTGCATTCGGGTGCTTGTCTTTGAGCTTCCTTGCGCAATCACGTTCTTTCATTTTCGATCTCAGGTCTTCATTTTTGGATAGCCACGGGCAGGGTGGGTGCCGACCACGGATACGTTTTAGTGGCATGTGCTAGTCGATGTTTCTGTTCCACACTTCTAAAAACCTGGCGAGTTTCTCCTGTGGGTCAGTGGATTCATAGATAGGCGTCCAATCATCCAGGAGCATGTCGAGCCTGAGTGCATCTGGACATAAATCCCTGGTTGATCTAACAGTGATTTCAGTAGGCCGTCTACGCACTCTTGCACGTTTTACTTGCACTGTTATCATATCATGATCGCTTATATTGCATGCTACCACCTCGATGTTGAAAGTCAAGCTGGGAGTGTTTGTGATTAAGTGATCTAATAATGACGGTTGCGTGCCGGGGTGTGTCGGTGACTGTATCATTTGAGTCAGGTTGTAGTCTTGAAGCATCTGACTGTAAGCTTTCACTCCCGACTTGCTGATGTCAAGAAGGTCAAAATTGGTGTCTCCTAGAAGGAATATGGACTTGTTTTTGGCGAGCACCTGCGTTATTTGATGACTTATGTCAGTAAGTGATGGCGAGACAGCGGCGCTGGGGGGTCGATAAACTACACCGATAATTATTGGTCGGCAGCTTACCACCTGAACCCACAGGCACTCGATGTTAGAGTCAACAGATTTAACAGAGATCTTTTCAACGGCTATTGAATCTCGATACAGGATGCATACTCCGCCTCCTCTGCAGGCTGCACCATGACTTGTTCTACTTCTGTCACGTCTTATTATGGAGTACCCTGGGAAGATGAGGAACTTGTCGCTTACTTCATGGGTCAACCAGGTTTCACCAATGCACAAGATGTCCAAATTGTTTGCTGATAGCAAGTCTCTCACATTGTCCAAGGAAGGCATGATGGACCTTACATTAAGAAAGCCTATAGAAGCGTACCTCGTTTGCCGTTGTTGGTGTCAATGTTGTTTGTCTCGCTGAGAGACAACCGAGGGGGCTGCACCAGCTGACGGGTCCTGCTGTTCGTCATCTGTGCTGACTTTGGATGGTCGGCGCCACGCGGCACCCCTACCATGTTCGACCGATGTCCAACTTGAACCGGGATAGTATTGCCTGACGCAGGAGCGGGCTCAGGGGAGACGGTGGGCAATAGCTGGTTAGGGGTCCTCTGCTCCGTCACCGTCTCCGATCTGGGAGGCGCTAGTCTAAAAAACCGTACACCTCACTCAGCACAAGTTGACTTACGTTATGGCTTCCTTCAGAGGTATACAAGAAGCCAGTCCGGTTAAGTCCTCCGAAGCGACACTCTTTCAGTCTCTCTCGTAAATCCAGGAATATAGCCCCGTCAGCATTGCACAAGTCAAGAAGCTGCTCGTTCATGTTACATGAATTTTCATATACATCTCTGCCCATGTCCCGCCTTTCTTCCACGGAGCAGACAACAACTTCCCTTACTTTTATTGTGTTGAAAGACGACTCAATGACACTGACCAGTCCCTCTAGTACGAAGTCAGCGCTTCTATGCTTTGCCAGATCGTCACTGCCCACATGTAGGACAACATCGACTTATCTGGCTTCAGACTGTCGGACTGCAGTTTTGACTTTATGATGAGCATCCTCTACCATCATCTCTGGTGTGCATTTGAACATTGCTCTGTCTAAATCAAATTCGTTCTTTGCAGCGGTGGCGATCCGCCGAACGTTCGATCCTCCAATCATCACTGCACCACTCTTCACCTGCTGATTTTGTCTTCGCGTCTTGTCGCGTCTGTTTCTTCTTCACCACTGTAAATCCATCATTGATCTCTTTCATCATATCTCCATTACGTGGTGTTTGCCTTCCATCTGTTCTTCTCCGTGCTGTTTCCTCACTTCAGGAGTACCAGTTCTACATTCGTATACTACCGATGCATATGTACGCGTTCCCGCATGCACGAGTCCACCATTGCTATCATCATGATTGGGAGTTGTAGAGTTTCGGAAGTCAGTGGTATCCTCCCGGTGTGGTTCGGCCGTTGGTTGTCTTGTGATAACTTTGACCTCAAATTCAGACGGATGGCGCACTTCTCCCCGACGTTCAGCTATCTCGTGGGTGAGTTTAGTGCCAGCTGCTACAATCGCAGATGCGCACAGCGCGGCAAGTTCATCTACCGTCTTCCCTAAGTTCTTGCAGCTGACGTGATGTTCTTTTAGCTCACTTACATCTATTTCGATTTTAGAAACGACGTTGCAGAGCTTATTAATATCAACACTTCCCGTCGCTGGATTGATCATATCTGTTTTCCGGGTTTCACCTGTTTTTTATTCCCGTATCATATCTGTGATTTGAACGGTCATGGCATGGATCATCTCACCTTGATTGGTAACTTGTTCTTGAAGACACTTTATGTCTTTTGAGTTCCCTAGTTTTATCTCTAGTTTTATTTGTCATCTTCAAGTCCGAGGACGATTCTTGTGTAACCCTCTATTAGCGAGGTGCAGCTGATATTTCGGCACGCGTTTTATGCACAAAAATCAATCGCCATTTTCTGATCCCGGCTTTAGGAAGCAAAATGGCAAAATCTACAAAAATGGAAAATTACTCACCTTTTAACACCCACTATCTTAATTATGGTAATGGATTCCAAGATGAAAATGTGGCCACTTGCATAAAATTCTTCAAATTACGTTAAGAGATACTTTATACACTACTACTCGCTCTAGATTCAAAGATATCAAGCCATGTTCAGGAGTTCATGAAACACGTCCGTCCGTCTTACTGGTTCCTCTAATGTCTCCTTCACCAGGGGGTTTGGGCCAGTAGCCGTTACCAGGGGTTGTCATCCCTGCAGCCGCCATAGGTTCAATTAGCTAGAATGCCATGCAAAAAAAAGAACCACGTACGTCAATTGCCCGAAAACCGTGACATACGTGGTTCTTCCTAGAGCGTGACGTCATCTATCCGGAAAATTTTGGCGCACCGACATTTGTGGCGCCGCTTATGTATGGCCTTTTAACATTAGCGATGGAGTAAGACTTTTGCCCCTTCGCTATCAAAATAGGAGTGACAAGATGTTATTTAGATAACTTAGAGACCTTGAATCGGTCTTTCTTTCAAGGACTGTTGTTTGTAAATCGGTTCGGTAGAATTATCTATATAGTCTTTAAAAAAATGCCAGTTATTATTGATTTGTATAGGGGCAAGGGATTCTCCGTCCAGATGACGTCACCACCCCTGAGTCGGATTCGGTCAAATCGCCGGATGACTCTACCTTCTTATAGGGCCTTCGCCGTTACCAATGGCCCATGGTAGGGACATCCATGTGAACCTTACAGACCGTGGACGCTCCGTTGCCATAGCAACACACCTTTGACGCTTCGTTGCCTTGGTAACACGCCTGTCAGCACGCAACAGCTGAGCAGTGTCGACGCAGAAAGGCAGCAGAGGTCCGAGATAAGCCGAGTCTTACGCGCGGTGGCGTTCCTTTACAGATATTTGCCTTTGGGTCAGGTTACTGTATATTTCGGGGTGACAGGTTTGTAGAGATGGGATTGAGTGGGTGTTGGAATGTGAACACGAGATAATTCGCCCGGGGACCCTTCGGAATATCAATGATTGATATAAATATGAGTCCGGGCTCTTTTTACTTCATGGTATCAGACTGAGGATGGTCGAAGTGGCTATCAGGGCTTTCAAAACGCATGGCAACGGCCCAAAATGGGTTACATTTCCAGTAGAATTATTTCCAGATGTTATAGACATTGCAAACAACTGGTACGAAGATAGGTTATTTTAAATCACCCTTAAAGGGAAATATTCACCTTTGTCCACAGAAATGGAGTTATTACTTGAAATCGATAGATGTGACCAAAATATATTGTAAATTGATCACATTTTGCATATAAACATTCCTACCGAAAGATATGTCAAGTTATAGTTGATAAGCGATCCACGCTTATATCGGTCGGTACTCAGCAAGTACTCGATAACGAATTCAGTAAATTAGCCTCCATACGCATTGTTATTTATCATGCAGGCATGCAATATGTTTCCTGCACTCTATCTTTTACGAATATGTGCCAAACTTTTATGAACAGTATGCAGTCAACAAGCATTTTACTAAAGTGCTTTGAAATCGGCAGTTTAGCTTGGCCCCGGACGGCGACCTATTTAGTGTATGCGATTTGTTGAGAAACGAGAGGTATTTACCGTTGAACAGATTGATACAAAAGTGCCAGATATGTCGCGTTTCGCTAGTGGATGGAAAACACCGATGCATGAACTCCGAAAGAAGTATATGTGCCTGCTGTTTAATTTGTCCAAACTTCCAACTTTGTATTATGGAATAAATGTATTTCATTCTTAAATTTAGATCACATCATTGTTATACCAAAACGGAAGCCCAAGCAATTGCTTCTACACAAATCAAATGGTGAATATTTCCCTTTGATGCTCGAGAGAGCATATTTTGTTTTTGTTAGACTTTTTTGAACCGTGGCCCTCAAGCTATCATAGTTTACCATTCTGGATCCACCAGAAGATAAGAAAGGGCTAGGGTGGTAAAAGGACACGTGCCATTTAAAAAGATGCAAAATAGCCATGAAAAAAATGCCATGAAATTATGGGATGCCGAGTCCGATACATTGGTAATGCGCATCGTGTTATCTTCGATTCCCAAACCATTAATACTAATTTGGAAATACAAATTGGAAACAAGATTATAACGACATTTATCTATAGACGCTGCACCCAGATGGTGAATACCATGCGTTTGATCAGGTGTAGAATAGGGGTACTGGTATGACTACGTTTACATGGGAGGAATTGGTTGGAAACTGTTAAAGTATGCGTGTCAAATTGTGTAACAATGATCAATCCCGTGCCGAATATGTATTCTATTTTAGTGCCAAAATGAATTATTAAAACAGACAAGTTTTCGACATCACTGTCATCATCAGGTCTGAAGTTTTCTAAATATTTTTGATGACACATAATAACAAAAACAGCTTTGCTCATGTCACAATGATGATGGTATCACTTTCCTAGAAGTGATCGTACCAAAGAGATGGCTATGTTTCTTCGACACATCGAAAAACTTGCAAGAACAGTAGCTCGCACATACTTCCTCCTCGACTGTCGTAAGCTGGAACTTTTCCCGAAATTAATTACCAATCGCACGATGAACGGGAACATTGTGTCATGCAATCCATGTCTATTCATTCAGCAGTGACGGTCATACTGGAGGATCCATCATCATTGTGACATGAGCGAAGCTGTTTTTGTTATTTTGTGTCATTCAAAAATATTTAGAAAACCTGATGATGACAGTGATGTCGAAACCTTGTCTGTTTTAATAATTCATTTTGGCACTAAAATAAAATAAATATTTAGCATGTTATTGATCGTTTTACCTTTTTACAATCATGTCCTTCATGTAAGCCATCCAAATGCCAAATCAGTATGCGTGAGCCTGCTTTCTGCCTGGAAAGCCAATTTTGACCCAACCTATCTTACAAGGCACCAGATGGATTGCCAGCTTGTGGCCAGACAGAATCGGCGAACGCGAAGGAACGTGACGCCAAGTTTTCGTTGCACGTGCCGTCCAGTTTTCACTGCACGTCCCGCCAAGTTTTTATTGCACGTGCCGTCGAATTTTGACGGCACGTGCCACGAAGTTCTCATTGCACGTGCCGGGTAGGATCTGGCCCCTACATATAACATACCAACACACTTGGACAGTTTTTTTGCTTCTGCTTACAGCTCCAGAACATGGTGCATGAACTCGCAAGCGTTAATTTCGAACTATTTTTTGTGTGAATGCACTGTCCACTGCTACCACTATCGTCCACTATCGAACATTTTGAACCACGGTTACTCGAACATAAGGTTACTCGAACATAATTGGAACTTGTGCTACGTTTACCATTTAATCACAAACACTCGAACGTTCTTGTGTCTGTGAATATGGCAGGCCACATGTCCCTTCAGACACGAGCGTGCCAGACGTTTTAAGCACGTTGATGGCTGCATTTTAAGGATTAATTTGTCTCAGTTTGAAGTTTGACGTTTGAAGTTTGAAGGTCAAATCAAATTGTAATTGAACAGCAGCAGACTCTACGTTGCGCTCCTCGACATTAAGCAATCCTTCAATGTCGAAATCACAATGCCGATATCCGTGAAGATCAACGCCTTTGGTCCATTAATATTGAACATCAACGTCGAGCTGGACAGTAAATACACTCTGGTAACACATGGAATCAACCAAATCAGAGAGCTCCGTTTAATATTTACCCCACATCTCCGGATTCCGGGGTCTATTAGCTCCCGTCTGCGTCGTGAATCGGTCATGTCCTGCGCGGCAGCCTATCGCTGAGATCTCCGCCGCCAATCCCTCCTCCAGCCAAGTGTCCCATTAACGCATCACTCTCGCGCCGCTCGCGCGCCGCATTATCGGGGTACCTTCGGCGGACGGAAAACGGATTTTTTATCTGCCGGTCCGTCTGGGCGATCGCCTTGGCGCCGGAACCATTAACGGGGAGCAAATACGCACACTGGCGGGGCTGTTAGGGCGGAAAGGGCATCCGATAACGTACGAAATAGAGCTCTAACGGCAAATTGGGGGCGATGGTGGATGCCAGATAACATGCGATGTGTTGGGAAGTACATGGGTTATTGGGTTGTGGGATAACCATGACTTCCCATGAGACTAATAGCTGCTAATGCATTAGAGTAAAACTAGGTCGGTTCTTTACCATACACATCGCATGTTATCTGGCCGGTTCTTTCCTCACCCGTAGACGCGGTACGCTGTGGTGGCAGAGTTCGAGCGCTCTGGTCGCCTGCCCCTGAACACTAGGCTTCCACGTGTCCTCAACATCCTTCCCGTGTCACGAGACCAGCTTCAGAGCGTCATTCTCGGTCTGCCTAACAAGGACTCATGTGTGCCGGGTGATGTGCCCATCAAAATTGTTAGCTTTGTTTTAATGACATCGGGCATCTTTTACTGCGCATCATTAACACTAGCATAGTCACTGAATCAGTCCCTGCCAGCTGGAAGTGTGCCGTCGTCATCCCTCTTCATAAAAGAGGTGACCCTTCCCAAGCATCCAATTTCCGACCCATCACCAACGTTCCGGCCATTTGCAAAATCATTGAGAAACTTGTCCATCAGCAGATCACCGCCTGCCTACCTTCATCACCACTGTCTATTCAGTTCGGACCAGCACGGTTTTATGTCGCGCCACTCCACCACCACTGCTCTTTTATCTATGACCGAACAGATCCAGGGTATGGACCAATCAGAAATATCTCTTTTAACGTTAATTGACCTCAGTCGCTGCTTTGATGTCGTGGACCACGCGACACTGCTGAACAGCCTTGAGCAGCTTCAGATTTCAACAGGTTGGATCAAGAGCTACCTGGCAGGTCACACACAACGCGTGCGGGTGGGTGACACTCTCTCCGAGCCCCTTACCATTGACATCGGGACATATCAGGGCAGCTGCCTGGGGCCACTGCTGTTCAACGTGATCAGCAACAACATCAGCTGTTACATCCCCTCCAGCATCAGCGGCTTCCGCACCTCCTTGGTCCGCTATGCCGATGATTCCCAGGTGGCAATCATTGGCCCCCGCAGCAGGCTACCAGAGCTGAAGCTGGCGCTGGAGAATATTCTCGATATGATGTGCACCTGGTCCCTCCAGCATGGTATGCTGGTGAACGCCAGCAAGACAGAGCTCCTCCTGTGCGGCGACCGTCGCCAGCTGGTCCAAATCAGGGATCCCCCACAGATCAAGTTCATGGGCCAGCTCCTGCCTTTCTCCAAGTCCGTGAAAAACCTAGGGGTAGTCATGGACTCTGAACTCTCTTGGGCGGCGCACATAGACCACATCATCAACCGCTGTTTCGGTATCCTTATCGGACTCATGCACATCAGACATATCATTCCATTGAGTGTACTACCGAGGATAGTTGACGCCCTGGTCCTTTCCCATGTACGGTATTGTGTACAAGTCTACGGGAGCGCTAACCGCACGAACATTACCAAGTTGCAGAAAGTGTTTAACTTCTCAGCCAGGGTCATTTCCGGGAGGCGAAAGTATGACCATATTTCCGAGGTCATGGGTGATCTCAGATGGTTGGGTGCGTCTGACATGGTGTCGTATTTTGATCTTTGTCTGCTGCACGGTATACTAATTTACGGAAAAACCTGACTTGTTGCGTTCGTGCATTACATACAACCGCGAGCATGTGCGCCGTGATACTAGGCAGTCTCACCATCTAAGCTTGCCCCGTGTCAGAAACAATCATGGGAAACGACGATTTGTGTACCGAGCTGCTGAGCTGTATAACCGACTCGTGATCGCCAATGGGCACTCTGGCCTGGCTATGCCACCGTTCAAGACCAAGATTCGTGACTTGCTACGTGCATGATTTGTCCATTGTAAATATTTGTGTAATGTTTTTGTCTCCTTTTTTAGTCGTATTAAGGTTGATTTGACAACTGTCTGATCGTGTTCGATGGTCGTCGAATAACCCTGTCACACTGGAACGACCTGATTATGTGAAATAAATAAATAAATAAATAAAGTAGACGTCTGTTATAATGCAATGTTGATATATGATATAGCCTCTTGACAGTCTGTTTACGTTTCCATGCACAGGTCAATGAAGAAAATCAAAATCTTCTCAGTTTTTGTTTTGTCTTGTTTTCGCTACAAGTCGAAATAACCCGGTGAAGGAAAAGTATTGTTTCGTCTTCTACGATTTCCAAATCAGAGGTACATCAATGTATTCCATCATAAATAATCCGCTTTGCGTATCGGTTCCTTTCCTACTTCACAGTAGTCTCCACTTCGATGCATTTCAAAGCGACTTTAGAGGGATTGGGAAGAGAAGGCTCGCTCGCGCATTACAGGGCTATGCACTTATCAGGGCCGGATCGGCTACGGTGCGCAGCCCATTCGGGATGGCGATTTCGAGAAAGAGTCGACTCTTATGAAAGGAGGGTGGTCTTGGAACGTACCGGAAGTTTGTGATAGATGATGGCTTGCCTAAATCAATCCGTGTTTGTTGTTGTTATTGTTGTAATTATTACGACTTTGTATTGTCTAGCGAATGGCGTGGCTGTAGTTACAGTACATGCTTTAATTACTAGTCATTTGATTCTCTGAGATGGAGCACCCACGTCCACATACATGATTCTCAGACGAGATTTTCATCCGGCGTAGTGGTGACACGATTCTGACATAGCTGTCATCATGTCATCATGTCATCATGTCATCATGTCATCATGTCATCATGTCATCATGTCATCATGTCATCATGTCATGTCATCATGCCATCATGTCATCATGTCATCATGTCATCATGTCATCATGTCATCATGTCATCATGTCATCATGTCATCATGTCATCATGTCATCATGTCATCATGTCATCATGTCATCATGTCATCATGTCATCATGTCATCGTGTCATCATGTCATCATGTCATCATGTCATCATGTCATCATGTCATCATGTCATCATGTCATCATGTCATCATGTCATCATGTCATCATGCCATCATGTCATCATGTCATCATGTCGTCATGTCATCATGTCATCATGTCATCATGTCATCATGTCATCATGTCATCATGTCATCTGACATAGCTGTCTTCATGTCATCAAGTCATCTGACGTAGCTGTCTTCATGTCATCATGTCGTCTGACATAGCTGTCATCATGTCATCATGTCAGCTGGCATAGCTGTCTTCATGACATCATGTTATCATGTCATCTGACATAGCTGTCATCATGTCATCATTTCATCATGTCAGCTGGCATAGCTGTCTTCATGTCATCATGTCATCTGACGTAGCTGTCTTCATGTCATCATGTCGTCTGACATAGCTGTCATCATGTCATCATGTCAGCTGGCATAGCTGTCTTCATGACATCATGTTATCATGTCATCTGACATAGCTGTCTTCATGTCATCATGTCATCATGTCATCTGACATAGCTGTCATCATGACATCATGTCATCATGTCATCTGACATAGCTGCCTTCATGTCATCATGTCGTCTGGCATATCTGTCATGTCTTCATGCCATCATGTCATCATGCCATTATGTCATCTGACATAGCTGCCATCATGTCATCATGTCATCTGACATAGCTGTCTTCATGTCATCATGTCATCTGACATAGCTGTCATCATGTCTTCATGTCATCATGTCATCATGTCATCATGCCATCTGACATAGCTATCTGCATGTCATCATATCATCTGACATAGCTGTCTTCATGTCATCATGTCATCTGATATAGCTGACATCATGTCATCATGTCATCTGACATAGCTGTCTTCATGTCATCATGTCATCTGATATAGCTGTCTTCATGTCATCATGTCATCTGACATAACTGTCTTCACGTCATCTGTCTACCACAGCCTTCTCACAGTCATATCGTGAGACATATAGCATTGCCATTGTTCAGCACTGGCAGCATATTTTGGCCGAATTCGATTCCAGTTTCCTTACGTCATGCATAATGCTCGTTTAATGTTCGTTTAATGTTCGCATAGAAGTTCGTTTACTTTTATTTATCATGTGCGGAACTCGCATGCCTCTGAGATGTCTGAGTCTTCCTAAAATATTCCAGCGGGGAGCAGGCGTTGGAGATTTAAGAGGACACCATCTAAATCTCCCACCGGCTGTTCCCGACCATCAATTTTCATACCGTGACTGCTGAAGTGCCGACTCATTATATCTGTACGTGATCAGAATTCTTTAGATCTGGTGAGAAATCTTTAGATCTGATCAGAATTCTTCAGATCTGGTGACA
>JAXIVJ010016365.1:27500-29075 GCA_036785665.1 Chirona hameri | reverse complement strand
GGCCGTGGGGCCACCCGAACTACCTGTTCCCGGTGTGGGTGCCGGCGGCGATGCAGACGCCGCAGTGGTTCCTGGCCATCATCTGTCTGCAGGTGCTTGCCGCGCTGACGTCGTTCACCTACCAGTACATGTTTGACATGGTGCTGATCGGTCTGATGGACTCGGTGGCACTCTGTCTGGAGAGGCTCAGCCGCTACACGCGACGGTACCTCGCCGAGGACGGAAGGCTCCTCACCGAAAACCGGGTCCCCGCGGAGGACAGTGGTTTCCTCGCGGAGGACGACGAGAGACCTAAAGACGATGCAGCCAAGCCGGAACTCGGCCAGACAGCGGCCGCCTGGAGCGTGGAGCGGTCTGTTTTCGACTGCGGGGCAGTGCCGGCAGCTGACAGCGCCACCTCTCCGGCCGTCTCATCCGATGGTGTTACCAGTGTACTGATCAAGCCACGTGGGGCAGCTGTGAAGGATGGACACTGGCCTTACAACATCACCATCCGCCCTGCCTCGGCCTGGAACACCGAGCGAGCCTCCACCACCACCGTCGCCGCTGCTGCCGTCCCGGTCCCGGCCCAGCTACGAGACCCCGGCTCAGATCTGGAGTCCGGTTTGCGCCACCTGGCTGAGACGTACCGCGCCGTGCACTCGCTGGCTGCGGACGCTGCCGAGCTGTGCTCCCTTCCGACGCTCTCCCTGCACTCCATCGTCACAATCATCCTCCTGGTGGGTATGTACGTTACCATGAACCTGTTCATCGCTGGCGGTCCAGAGACGTTCCTCCGCATCAGCCTGGTGATCTTCCTCGCTCTGAACACGCTGCGGCTGGCGTTCGTATGCTGCGCTGGTAGCCGGGTGCTGGACGAGGGGGAGAGGCTGACGGAGGCGGTGGTGGGCGCGCGCTGGCCCCGCCGCCAGCCTCTGCCCGTCCGACAGGCGCTGCACATGCTGGTGGAGCAGACGCGCCGCCCGCCAGCGTTCAATGGAGGCGGCGTCTTCACTGTGAAGAAGGAGACGATGCTGTCGATGCTGAGTTTTGTCCTCACGTACTTCGTCATTATGGTGCAGATGGTGCAGGTGTAGGTCAGCATCGTTCACTAGTCGCAGACCGTCTGCGAGATGACGTCACACTGGCCAGATCTCTTACTTCTCAGTAGAGTAAATGTTGAAAACCTGAGCCTAACCGAGGACAGACCGAGACGCCAAAACTTCACCAGTTAGGGTGCCGATAGGAGATGTCCAGGAGATAGCAGATACGATATGGAGATAAGAGATGGTAAAGGAAGGTTTAGGAGATAGTAAAGGTAGGCTTGGTTTGGGCGGCAGGCGTGGAGCGGTTGCGAGCTGTTGCGGGCGTGGAGAAGGGAGGTCAATGTGTGTTTATTGTCCTTTTCTTCGTGTTCCCGGGCAGTTCTGCAGTTTAGTAAAGGAGAACTTGTTAGACGCGTAGGGTGTTACGTTAGAAACGTCGTGGTGTCGTGGCACGGTGTGGCGCGAGCGTCGCGGCGTCATGGCACGGTGTGGCACGAGCGTCGTGGTGTCGTGGCACGGTGTGGCACGAGCGTCGTGGTGTCGTGGCACG
>JAXIVJ010016365.1:7500-20000 GCA_036785665.1 Chirona hameri | reverse complement strand
GCGAGGGTTAACTGCATATGAGCTATTCCACAACACACTTTGTGTGGTTTTTAGTTAATATTGGAGGTCCTTTGCTGCTGCCGCGTTGACGCCGCATCTAATTTCTCCGGAACGGAAGCGCTCGGCGAAAACCGCCAAAGATCTGGGCGAAACACGCGTTTGAGCTGTGAGGCAGTGCCTCAGTAGGTTCTAGTAGGTTGGCAAAGATATGCAGATCACCACGGTTAATTCTTCACCGCTACACACGGACGTATCACGTAAGGTTCTACGGTTTCGTTGATGTTTACACGATAGCTATATCTAACTCGTTCTTGAGCGTAAAAAGTTTGTTTGTGGTTTGCATAGTTAACCCGCGATTTACTGGGGGGCTATTTCCCCCCCCCCCCTCCCCTCCCGTTATTTTTAAATAGCTCCTAAACGAACACAGTTATCGTCACCAAACTTGCAGTACCTTCTCTCACATCAATTCTACATATGTTGGTAAAAGGAAAAATATGAAGTTATGTTAGGTCAACCGGGAATGTTCTTCGGTTTTTGTTGCAAAATAATGGCTTGCGGAAAACGCTGTCAAAGGTACGATGTTTGAGATAAACTCAATTGTCTTAAATCAAATTACTGACAATAGGCCGGGCTATCAAACTGCTATCTCGGATTTTTGAGTTTTTGATTACAATTTTTGAGAAATCCAAATACATTTTGTTTTGTTTTTACAAAATTTTCAAGAACAAATAAGAATTATCCAAAAACCGGAATATATGTGATCGAGACGTGTGTGGTGAATATGTGTACCACATTTGAAGTCGATATCTTCAAAAATGACTGACTTATGACCTTTAAATGTCAAAAATCGACCACCTCTCACAGCATTACTATGCATTAAAAACGCATTTCCATTTTTGCTTTTTACTTCTATTTATATTGAACAAACAATGTTATAATGTCATTTTTCGCGTTCTAGACGAAAAACAAACTCATAAACATGTGTTACACGCCTAATGACCGTAATCTGCAGTTTGACTTCGTGACCTCGGATGACCTTGACCTGACCCAAGGTCATACACAGCTTAGAAAGTAACTTATAAGTGTCAGACACACGAATCATACCGATTTATCGACAGCTTATGCGTTTAATATCGCAATTTTGCGCGACAATACCATCCATCGAGACCTTTTGACACGGTCAAACATTTTGTACTTGACCTGACCTGTGACGTCATCGGTAACCCCGAGGTCAACAATATTATGTTTCCCTCGATAAATTTCCAAGGCCTATCGAATGCCGCTTGCATTTTTACATTCGGTCCTGTAGTTCCGAAGATCCGAGGGGGGGAAAAAAATGGCCCCCCAGTAAGTCGCGTTATGAAATATACCCCAGTAACTCGCGGGTTAAAGGGAATAGGTCACTTTGAAAGTTGTCTTGGAATTTGGCTATACGGGGAATTTGGCGAACTGACAAAAACGAATATGGCATTTGTTTGGACGATAGATGGATAGCCGTCGAAGAGTTTCCAGTAGCGGTTCTTCCATTGAGGCAGATGAGGCAGTGCCTTACCTAAATTAGCCAAACATACAAAGTATAATTTTATTTTCCCTAAATGTTCAATTTTCCAAACAGTTAAAACGCGTTTCATTTTCATGTTATTCCAAGATGTTTGTTGGTATCGATAGGCGCAAATCAGCCTAGACATTGAAATTTAACATTGTGAAAACTTGGGCTGTGAGCAGCCCAAGTTTTCACAATGCTAAATTTCAATGTCTAGGCTGATTTGCGCCTATCGATACCAACAAACATCTTGGAATAACATGAAAATGAAACACGTTTTAACTGTTTGGAAAATTGAACATTTAGGGAAAATAAAATTATACTTTGTATGTTTGGCTAATTTAGGTAAGGCACTTCCTCATCTGCCTCAATGGAAGAACCGCCACTGGAAACTCTTCGGCGGATATCCATCTATCGTCCAAACAAATGCCGTATTCGTTGTCAGTTCGAAATACCCCGTATAGCCAAATTCCAAGACAACTTTCAAGGTGACCTTTTCCCTTTAACTATGCAAACCACACAAACAAACTTTTGACGCTCAAGGACGAGTTAGATATAGCTATCGTGTAAACATCAACAAACCCGTAGGACTTCAATATCTTAAATTGGTTGATTAGCGAAGAAGCTAATCGGGTGCTGCCCGTTCCAGTGCTGCCCGTTCCAGTGCTGCCCGTTCCAGTTCTGCCCGCTCCAGTGCTGCCCGTCCCAGTGCTGCCCGCTCCAGTGCTGCCCGTTCCAGTGCTGCCCGTTCCAGTGCTACCCGTTCCAGTGCTGCCCGTTCCAGTGCTGCTTTTTTTTCTTTTTTCTTTTTTCCCGGACCGGCCTATAGCCATTTTCCGGGTGGGGAGTGACATCTGGCAATTTGCCAGGAAAAGAGTTACGTTATCCGGTGTATGTGTACCCGGGCAAGCTAGGGAGAAGGGTAGCTATTTTACGTTAATTAATTACGTTAACCGGTTTATGTGCACCCGGAAAATGTATTGTTCAAAGTAAATATAATATCTAACATTACGTTAAGTATTTCGTTCAAGGTCAAATATAATATCTAACATTACGTTAAGTATTTCGTTCAAGGTCAAAAATAAGTAAAACACGAGACACACATACATACATATTTGTATTACATACACCTGTACAGTGTCAGTGTTGATGGAGCCGTGGCGGTGCCGTCATTGCAACAACGGGAGACTGTTGCCAGTCTCCCTGGCTCCGGCGCCTCGGCGAGACCTGGTTGTGGGGTGTATTTAGCTGGGCGAAAAGTCCTGAATAATAAAAAAAAACAGCGTCTAAGGCAAAGGGGAAAAAACCTGCGCGGTGAGCCAAAAATGCGCTAGGCCAAAAAAAAACTGTTATATTTGATTAGCTAAACGTGTTTGGTAGAGATAATCTAAGAGGAGACCTATCAATTCAGGATAACTATCACCTAACAGTGTTTGAAGATTTAATGTGATGCCATTTTGTTGTGTGTAATTAATAATGTTCTGTCGTTTATCGTTGTGTACTGGGCAAGTAATAAGTAAGTGCTTGATTGTGTAGCGCGGATAACCTGGGCAATGTTGGCAATTTGGTGGCGGGAGATTCTCCATAATATAATAATGAGTAATTTTTGTATGACCGAGACGGAGGCGCGCCAATATAACCTCCTTCTCTCTACAATTCTGGTGTCTAGATATAAAATGTTGGACTTTTGGCTTGATTGGATAAAGATGAAAATGCGGAGCGGCGTCCCACTCGCTCTGGCGCAGTATGCTAAGTTTAGAATTAATATAATTTAACACGTCTGATACTGGGCTTGGAAGTTGGTTTACTGAAGGTAATTCTAGGCTCAATTTCGCAAGTCTGTCGGCTTCCTCGTTTCCCGGGATACCGGCGTGTCCTGGGATCCAGAGGAATTTAATACTATTGTTTTTACTGTTTAAATACTTGATTAGTTGTCTGATTTTAAATACTATCGGGTTTCTACAGTCACTAATCGAGGAAATGGCCGTGAGCGAGGCGGACGAGTCTGTGCAAATGACTACTTCCTTAAGTTTTTCTTTTCTGACATATTAATGCTAATAAAATGGCTGACAATTCCGCTGTGTATACGCTATTTATGTCGGGAAGTCTAAAGTTATTGCTAACTGTGTTTGTGTAGAATGCACCACCGGTTCGGCCGTCGCCCCGTGAACCGTCTGTGTATATGTATGTGTATGTGTTGTGTTGTGCTTTGTGTTCGTGGAAGAGAGTGTGTGTCTGCCGCCGTGACTGTGTTTTTGTTGTGTGTGAAGAGGCGGCGTGTGTCTGGTGTTGTGTCGAGCCAGTGAGGTGTGAGTGGTGGTGTTAGCATTGTGGTGATGTGAGCGATGTTGAATAGTGTGAGTGTTTGTCTGATTCTGTGACTGATAAGCGGGTGTCGTTTTTGTAGTAGTGTCTGTCGTCTAAGTGGGTGCGGGGTGATTTAAGATGTGGAATGTTGGGCGTGTGGGGTGTGAACTTGCTCTGGCGTAGAATCTAAGTAATGTGTATTTGCGTCGGCGGCAGAGTGTGGGAATGTTTGTGTCGATGTGTAAGTTTGTGGTGTTGGTGGTGCGGCAGGCTCCAGTCACGATGCGCAAGGCAGCGTTTTGGACAGTTTGCAATTTTTTAATTTGTTTGGAACATATGTCATCAAATAAGAATGCGTTATAATCCAGTACTGGGCGTATCAGGGAAGTATATAGTTGGAGGAGAGTGGCACGATCTGCGCCCCACTCTCGACCAGCCAATGACTTCATAATATTAATTCGTCGCGTACATCTCTGCACTAAATCATTGAAGTGTGGGATGAACGAGAGACGTGTGTCTAGCGTTATTCCCAGATACTTGAATGATTTGACGAAAGGGATAATTTGATTGTTATATTTTAATGGAATGTAGGGTTCCACATATGCAGGTTTCTTTGAAAAAATTAGAGATGCAGATTTACTTGGAGAAATTTCCAGACCCCATTGGTCGCACCATACCTTTATATCAATGAGTACTAGTTGTAACATTTTGCTGGCTTGATCGACACTCGGGTGCGAGAACCACACCGCCAGGTCATCAGCGTACATTGAAAATTTGAGACCTTTGTCGATCTTATTAATATTACTGAAGATGTCGTTAATCATAATTAAAAATAGGGTCGGGGAGAGGACCGATCCCTGTGGGACACCGTGGTCCTGATTTTGATTTGGAGAATATGTGTTGCCGCACCTTACATTAAAAGTTCTATTTTCTAAAAAGTTTTGGATAAATTTGGCGAGTCGACCTCGAATTCCGGCCTTATGGACCTTTACTAGAAGTGCGGTTTTGTTGACTCTGTCAAACGCAGCTCTCAAATCAAGAAAGAAGGCAACTGTGACCTCTCTCCCTCGAAAGCCGCGCTGGACAGAGTCGACAAGACCAACTAAATTGTCCGCAGTGGAGCGACCAGGTCGAAAACCACTTTGGTGTGGGGTAAGTAAATTATTTGATTCAATGTATGTCCTGATGCGTCCATTAACCATGCGTTCGAATAGTTTACATGCACAACTAGTTAGAGAAATAGGGCGATAGCTAGCGGGAGAAGATTTAGGTTTGCGAGGTTTAATTATAGGAATTAGCGTACTGTTATGCCAAGATTCAGGGAAAGTGCCGTCAAACCACATGGTATTGAAGGCTGTTAGCAAGTTGGTGAGACCAGTCTCTGTCAAGTTTTTAAAGAAGGAGTAGTCAATTTGATCTGGCCCTACAGAAGTTTTACCACATTTACCTATAGCGTACGTTAACTCGGAGTTGGTAAAAAGAGAGCTGTATATTTCTACGTTATTAGAGTCAAAGCTAATAGATTGAAATTGATCGTTAAGTTGGTTAGTAAAAGTTGGTGTACATTGTTGTGTTGATGATATGTTAGCGTAGTGTTGTGCAAATTGTGTTGCCACCTCTAGGGGAAGCGTGTAAGATGTGTTGTGTATTTGTAAGTGTGGGATTTTGTATGACGGTGGTCTTTTTATTTGAAAACGATCTAATTAATGTCCAAATTTTTGAGAGGGAGGTAAATCGATTAAAGGTAGATGAGAATTCCTGCCAAGATTCTTTTTTTGCTTTGTCAATGATTGTTTTAGCCAAAGAGCGGGTTTTCCGTACTTCGTGTTCGTTTTCTGCAGTTATACAAGCTTGAAATTTCCGAAATGCTCTTTTCCGGAGGGCAACAGCTCTTTGGCATTCTGTGTTCCACCACGGGGCAGTACGCTGCCTCGGGTGGTGTTGTGTGTGTGTGCGTGTGTGTGGAATGTGCTGGTGTGCTGATGCGAGAATAGTGTTTAAAAATGTGTTAATGTCGGTCTGGGAGTCTGCGGGGTGACTAGTGTCAATGTGTTTTTGGAAGGAGGACCAGTCGGCTTTGCGAAGTTTCCATCTAGGCAGAGAGTAAAAATTTGTCTGTCCTGAAGGGACTTGGAGTTCTAAGTGAATTGGGTAATGATCGCTAAAAAGAGGGTCAGATTGTGCATTAAATGTAAAAAGAGTCGCGATGCGTGGTGTGGCGAAGGCGAGATCAATGGCGCTGTAAGTCACCTCGCCTCCTGAGTGGTGTACGTGTGTGGGTGATTGGTCGTTAAGGAAGACCAAATTATGCCGGTCCAGCAGGTCCAGCATAATTTGGCCTCGGAGAGAGTTCCGAAGGCAGCCCCACGCCCGACTATGCGCGTTGAAATCGCCCATAATCAGACATGGGGTGTTAATATTTGTAATAAGCTGGGAAAAAGAATCAATGTCTATGTCCTCAGTAGGACGGAAATAAATTGAGATAAGAGTTAGTTCTAGCTGAGCGATTTTAATATTAACGCCGACTGCGTCTAAGGTTGTTTGAAGGTCGATTTGATGATGCAAAAGTTGGTTTGAAATAAGCAAAGCCGAGCCGCCTCGGCGCGGTGATGCATTTACGTTATTTGTATAAAGGCTATAACCGTGGATTTTAAGAGTATAATTGTTAAAGTCGGCGTCAATAAAATGGGTTTCCTGAACAGCGGCTACTAACGGATTATTATTTAAGACGTAATGTTTGAATTGCCCCCAATGGGATATTAAAGATCTAACATTCCATTGGAGGACAAATTCTGACTGGTTATTATTCATTTTTAGTCGCTGCTGTCCGGACCGCGCCCTGCGGTCGCTCGGGTGTGCCGAGGTATGCAGGAGCGGTGGCGCAGCGACCGTGACCGGGATGGCGGGGAGGGGGTCGGGCTCTCCTCAGTGGCCCGGGGGCGGAAGTGGGAGGAGGGGCGGGAGAGGGAGGAGGGGCGGGGTTGGGAGGAGGGGCGGGGAGTTGGAGCGGTAGCGCTGGTTCTGGCCGGCCTTCAGGGCGGCGGTCGGCAGGAGGGACTCGTCGTCGGACGAGAGTTCCGAAGAACGACGGGTGGTCTCCCGGCGGGGGAGGGTCCGTCAGAGGGAGCCGGGGTGGACTCGGCTGAGCGGCGGGGCGGGTCGGGCATGGGTGGGTAGCCTGGCAAGCCGGCTCGGGGTCGGGGCAGGTCTGGCTGGGCAGCCTGCTGGTAGGGGGTTGCCTGGGGCGGGGCTTGCGGACCGGTGGTCCGGCGGGGCGGGGCCTTGGCCAGGTTGGGCAGCGGCGGCCAGGCGGCGGGGTTCAGGCCTGGGGGGAGCGTCGGGGGGGGGGGAAGCGGGCCTCTGTCGGTTTCCGTCTTTCGCCTCCACGAACGCCACCTGAGCCGGGCAGCGCCGATACCAGGCGGCGTGGGCGTCGCCGCATCCGGCGCAGCACTTAGCTGCGGCGGTGCACCCGTCTGTCGGGTGTTGCCCGGCACACCGACCACACGTGTGGCAGTGTGCCTGGCAGACTCTGTCGGTGTGGCCGAATCGCCAACACTTTCGGCACTGCCGGAGGGGGGGGGGGGGCGGATCCAAGGGCGCACGTCTACCCTCAGGTAGCCGCAGTACACCTGGCTAGGTAATGCTAGCCCGCCGAACCTCAGGCGTACTAGTGGGTTGGGCTGCTCGTGCCTCTGGGGCCTGAGCCGCACCACCTCCACTACGCCCTGCGGCTCGAGCTCCCAGAGGATCTCCTCCTCCGAGAGGCTAGCCACCCCAGGGCACCACATGAGGCCCTCCACCGAGTTCAGGTGGATGGGGGCCTCGACGTTCACCGCTACACCGATGAACGTCTTGGTTGCCAGCAGGGGGACGTTCTGCTGTCCAGACTGGGTCTGGATCAGGAGAGCTCCTGAGTGGATCGTCTTGGCCATCCCCACGTTCCCGCCACAGATCGACCGTATCCAGCGCCTTATGGCGAAGGGGTTGGTCGACCCAAACGGAGCACCGCCGTCCCGCTTCATTAGCAGGAACGCCGGGCCGTCGGGGGTACGCGAGTCAGGCGGGAGCCTGGCCCCTGGACGGGGCGGGCTGGGCCCCTGAAGGGGGCGGGGAGGGGGGCCGTCCAGGGGGGCATGCGGTCGCGCGCCGGAAGACCCAGGAGGGGGGTCGGGGGGGGGGGGGCGGGGTTCCGGGGGGTAGCCATCGTCGTGGCTCAGGAGGGGATAGGATGGGGGCTAACTGGTTACGTTAACTTGCCACACACGACAGAACGTGTTGGCAACTGCAAATTAACTTCCCAAGACTGGAGGGGACCTAAACCGTGGAGGAGGCATATTGCCAATAAAAAGATTGTACCTAAAGAGTCTACCTACTTAAAAATATATAAAGTCTACCTATCTAGGGGTCTACAACCCTGCCACACGCACGTGGTCAGGGTTCCGCACCCGGAAGCGGTGGAGGGCTGGAGAAGGCTGGCTGGTAGTCGTCCCAGGTCCGATGTCGATGAAAGGATGCAGTGCTGCCCGTTCCAGTGCTGCCCGCTCCAGTGCTACCCGTTCCAGGGCGCATTGCGCATGTCAAGCGTTATGTTGATATTGTATGTTATGTCCGAGGCGTTGTTGTATGGTTTGAGTGACGTCAGAAGTAATGGCTGCCATTGGGCCTTGACCCCTATCACACGTTTTCGCAATCTGCTTCACTGCCATACACACGCACGCACGCACGCACGCACGCACGCACGTACGGATGCACGCACGGACGCACGCACGCACACGCACACGCACACGCACACGCACACGCACACGCACACGCACACGCACACGCACACGCACACGCACACACACACACACACACACACACACACACACACACACACACACACACACACACACACACACACACACACACACACACACACACACACGCACGCACGCACGCACACACACACACACACACACACGCGCGCGCGCGCGCGCGCGCGCGCGCGCGCGCGCACGAGCTTGGACAACCCTAAAACCACACTGTCCAGGCAAAAACTGCTCCTCTGAAAGATCTGCGATTATACAGCTGTATGTGCCGCAGATCAATTATGTTTGTTTTTAAATCTAAGGCTGAGCTGCTCACTGATACGTTCTGTTGCGAGTTGCGACTTAGTTACCGAGCGGGCGCGTGAGGTTTCTCGTCAACTTACTAGACAAACTTACATTTGACCCGGGCCGAACCGGCCCGAACCGGTCCGACCCGGCCCGACCCGGCCATACAGACGCTTTTTCGGAAGTTAATAACTTTGCAACCACTGCTCCGATTGAGATCGGGTTTTCACCATTGGATAGGACCATGAAATCCATTTTTATTTTGTTATGTTGCGTTCTGATTGGGGTGGTACCACAGCGCGTGGCACCCTCAGACGTCCAAATAAACACAAATCATTCGTGATCAAAAATGACTTGATTTATCTAAGCATTCGTTTTTTGTATACGCTGAAGCATGCAGCGCTCAGGACATACTCCTTTTTGGCGGATTCGAGAAAGGAAATCATGTACAATTTAATCAAACTTAATTTGTATGTTGGCATGCATGGAGGCCTGGCATTTTTTTATGGAGGACTAAAAGGACTAAAAGGACTGTGTGTTACTATCACGTGTGCTCCCGTACCGTTTCATATTTCAAACCTGTGTTAGCTTTACCAGTGCGCGCCCGCTCGGTCATCGCCCCAAAAAGGCGTTGTACTGGTAGTAAGTGGAGTAGGTAAGCACTAAGTACCCACTGCTGTGTTGTGATGTGTTATCATCGCTGAGTCGCGCAATCCGCATCTGTTCGTCTGGTATGGGATAGGCCACCTGGCAATCTGATGAAATCAGTAGCCATACGCGAGCAAAACAGCACGCTAAGTAAACATCACCTCGATAGGGTTTCCAGTTAGGGTCAGTGTACTGGCGAACTACGCACCCAATGTGCTGAGGAGCCGTCTCGTTCTGACCCGGTTGGTCAAGTTGTCAGCTCCTCTAGCATTTTATTCGGGTGGAAGGAAGCCCGATGTGAAAAAGGGTGGCATTGACTAGGAAAATGGAGCGGCAGCTATCGCTCAAAAAGGCACTCTGGTCTGCTTTGGAGCCAGCCTCGTAGTGCTAATGGAATCCGTCCGTGTATGTGGATGTGTAAATGGAATCCGTCCGTGTATGTGGCTGTGTAAAAGGAATCCGTCCGTGTATGTGGCTGTGTAAAAGGAATCCGTCCGTGTATGTGGCTGTGTAAAAGGAATCCGTCCGTGTATGTGGCTGTGTAAAAGGAATCCGTCCGTGTATGTGGCTGTGTAAAAGGAATCCGTCCGTGTATGAGGCTGTGTAAAAGGAATATGTCCGTGTATGTGGCTGTGTAAATGGAATCCGTCCGTGTATGTGGCTGTGTAAAAGGAATCCGTCCGTGTATGTGGCTGTGTAAAAGGAATCCGTCCGTGTATGTGGCTGTGTAAAAGGAATCCGTCCGTGTATGTGGCTGTGTAAAAGGAATCCGTCCGTGTATGTGGTTGTGTAAAAGGAATCTGTCCGTGTATGTGGCTGTGTAAATGGAATCCGTCCGTGTATGTGGCTGTGTAAAAGGAATCCGTCCGTGTATGTGGCTGTGTAAAAGGAATCCGTCCGTGTATGTGGCTGTGTAAAAGGAATTCGTCCGTGTATGTGGCTGTGTAAAAGGAATCCGTCCGTGTATGTGGCTGTGTAAAAGGAATCCGTCCGTGTATGTGGCTGTGTAAAAGGAATCCGTCCGTGTATGTGGCTGTGTAAAAGTAATCCGTCCGTGTATGTGGCTGTGTAAAAGGAATCCGTCCGTGTATGTGGCTGTGTAAAAGGAATCCGTCCGTGTATGTGGCTGTGTAAAAGGAATCCGTCCGTGTATGTGGCTGTGTAAAAGGAATCCGTCTGTGTATGTGGCTGTGTAAAAGGAATCCGTCCGTGTATGTGGCTGTGTAAAAGGAATCCGTCCGTGTATGTGGCTGTGTAAAAGGAATCCGTCCGTGTATGCGGCTGTGTAAAAGGAATCCGTCCGTGTATGTGGCTGTGTAAAAGGAATCCGTCCGTGTATGTGGCTGTGTAAAAGGAATCCGTCCGTGTATGTGGCTGTGTAAAAGGAATCCGTCCGTGTATGTGGCTGTGTAAAAGGAATCTGTCCGTGTATGTGGCTGTGTAAATGGAATCCGTCCGTGTATGTGGCTGTGTAAAAGGAATCCGTCCGTGTATGTGGCTGTGTAAAAGGAATCCGTCCGTGTATGTGGCTGTGTAAAAGGAATCCGTCCGTGTATGTGGCTGTGTAAAAGGAATCCGTCCGTGTATGTGGCTGTGTAAAAGGAATCCGTCCGTGTATGTGGCTGTGTAAAAGGAATCCGTCCGTGTATGTGGCTGTGTCAAAGGAATCCGTCCGTGTATGTGGCTGTGTCAATGGAATCCGTCCATGTATGTGGCTGTGTAAAAGGAATCCGTCCGTGTATGTGGCTGTGTCAAAGGAATCCGTCCGTGTATGTGGCTGTGTCAATGGAATCCGTCCGTGTATGTGGCTGTGTCAATTGAATCCGTCCGTGTATGTGGCTGTGTTAAAGGAATCCGTCCGTGTATGTGGCTGTGTAAAAGGAATCCGTCCGTGTATGTGGCTGTGTAAAAGGAATCCGTCCGTGTATGTGGCTGTGTAAAAGGAATCCGTCCGTGTATGTGGCTGTGTAAAAGGAATCCGTCCGTGTATGTGGCAGTGTAAAAGGAATCCGTCCGTGTATGTGGCTGTGTAAAAGGAATCCGTCCGTGTATGTGGCTGTGTCAATGGAATCCGTCCGTGTATGTGGCTGTGTAAAAGGAATCCGTCCGTGTATGTGGCTGTGTCAATGGAATCCGTCCGTGTATGTGGCTGTGTCAATGGAATCCGTCCGTGTATGTGGCTGTGTAAAAGGAATCCGTCCGTGTATGTGGCTGTGTCAATGGAATCCGTCCGTGTATGTGGCTGTGTAAAAGGAATCCGTCCGTGTATGTGGCTGTGTCAATGGAATCCGTCCGTGTATGTGGCTGTGTCAATGGAATCCGTCCGTGTATGTGGCTGTGTAAAAGGAATCCGTCCGTGTATGTGGCTGTGTCAATGGAATCCGTCCGTGTATGTGGCTGTGTAAAAGGAATCTGTCCGTGTACGTGACAGTGCGGATTGAATGGAGGTGTACTGCTACATTCTGTACTCTGGCTCATGTACATAGTTTTAGCCGTCTATGTTTGGCACATTGAACCATGCTGCGCCTGTCCGTTTTCAGCAAGCGGTGCTGATCCGGCAACTGCAGCAGCAGCATTATCAGCAGTACATGCAGCAGCTGTTCCAGCACCAGCAGCAGCAGCAGCAGCAGCAGCCGGTGTCCTCAGTGCGGCCTGCAGGCGTCTCAGACTCCGATGGCAAAACAGGTGACATTATAATGCTTAATTCCGTGGTTATATCTTGGAGATGTTGTTTGACGTGACGTTTGTTGTTTGTGTGCTTGTTCTCAGCTGCCAACATGTGTTCGGAAACCTAAGCTGTTTGGTACATTATTGGTCGTTGGAGCAGAACAAAGCGTGTAGTAGTTTTCGTTTATAGTGAACTAAGATCTAAACTAAGATATAAACTAACGAACTATGTCATACAT
>JAXIVJ010016365.1:0-5000 GCA_036785665.1 Chirona hameri | reverse complement strand
AACAACCCACCAGCCAGCGGAAAATGTTACGGAGACGCTGCGTCTCTCGAAGACGCCAGTGGCGGAGACAACCGACAACGGAGACGAACCCAAAGACGGTGAGGTAGCGAAATGCAGTGGAGCGCACCTTCCTCCGCTCATGTCGACCACGACATGCCACTTCTATAAGTTTGATTACAAGTAACCTTGGGTGCGATGACGACATGCCTCCCTGAAGCCAAGGCGACCACCCCTTGGCCTCTATCATGTCACTGTGCCTTCTGCGCCTTTAACGATTCTTCCATGACGGAGGTATCCGATGCGTACACAATACACATGGAGCCGGCGACAGGCATATCGTTGACATTGTGTGTTGGGGCATGGAGGGGCGGCCCAGATGGGTCACAGGCGATGGTTCGGATCACGGGTGATTAGGGAATATAAAACAACGTTATTGTATGCAAATGCTCTAATGGGGTTGGGGATAGGTATTGAGTTTTTACGCATACAAAAATTCAGCGTATTTTTCTCGATTTTTCAATGTCAATCTACTTATCACACACACCTTAGTCCGCCTTCTGTCCTAAAACTACGTCTTAACTTCTCGTATTTCTTTACAAACATTCTTGGTTTGTTTATGACCACGACTATAGTGATTTGTGACGGCGCTTGCGACGCAAGCGTCATCAGTGGAATTGGTGCCTTTAACCCGCGCACTGCAAGGGGGTTGATTTCCCCCCCCCCCCCCTCTCAGGTTTTTCAAAGATAGCGAAAAACCGGCGGCGCGCAGCGCCGCCGGGTTTTGGCCCACCTGTTAGGACATCAATGGCGCGCACTTTGAAGAAAAAAAATAACCTCGTGTCATCTCAGGTCAGGTCACCAGACCAGGTCAAGTGACCCCACCTCCAAAAATGTTTGCAGTTGTGCCAAAGCCAGAGTTTTTCAACGATCAATTTGAAACTTACAGGATGTCATGAGGGCATAAGTACTTACAATTCGTTAGTCTCGGATTTTTTTATATCAGTGACCTAAGGTCAGGTCAATTTCGTAACCTCCCCATAATAAGTCAACGGGGAAATATACAAATGCTTCCTATTTCAAGGATATGCATGATATTAGTCCAATTACTTTTGGATCATGTTATTATAGGATATTCTTGATGATCCAATTGTAAGTTTTGTTGAGTGACCCCTATTGGGTCATTTGAGGTCATGCGAGGTCACCATCACTTGTTTGTCAATAACTCTCGACATAATACAGATAGAGAAGTAAAACAGACATCAATGTGTTTGTCTCTTCGAGACACATCGTCCCATATGCAACATGCCCTATTTGGGTCACTACTTGACCTTGACCTGAGGTCAAATTTGTAAGTTAACTTAGCAAGGTTACCAACGTGTATAATTAAAAGCGCCTTGACAGGATAAACACAATGGCGTAAACAGTTTTCCGTTATCTTTATTAAGTAAAAAGTTAATAGCAAAAACGATTTAGCAACAACAACAAAAAATCCTTTTTGACCTCTGGAGCCTCAAATGTTGACCTGAGATCAAATTTGAGGGCACCTTACCGATTGAAAATTTAACTGGCTGGCGTTTGCTTTTTTCGGTTTGTTTCTAACTAGCATAGTTTCTTAGCTATATGGGATTTTCTGGAGCGATGTCCTAAAACAGGAAACAACTGGAAAATTCGGCCTTTGATAACCTCTGGTGACCTCAATTTTGACCGGACCTAAAACAATACTGAATACTTTCGATAGAACATGTATCAAGCTATCAAATGTCGTTTTCCGCTTCTCGGTACGTAGCGTAGTTTTCGAGATCTCAGGGGTGGGGCGGAAATCAACAACCCCCCCCCCCCCCCCCCCCCCCCTGCATTTCGTGTTCGGCGCAAAGCCCCTGCAGTGCGCGGGTTAAAGCCATAGAACAACGCTGGCGGATATTATAGGTTGGGAAAATAGGATTGAGACAGAGTTTTCAGGCTTCCTTTTAGGAAGGTTACTGTTCCTGGCCAATATACGACATATATGATTACATTTTTTGTGTTGTATTTATGTGAAGTTTCAGCCATACGCCCACGTATTAACCCGCGCACTGCAGGGGCTTTGCGCCGAACACGAACTGCAGGGGGGGGGGTTGATTTCCGACCCCCCCCCCCTGAGATCTCGAAAACTACGTAACGTAGCGAGAATCGGAAAAAGGCATGTGATAGCTTCATACACGTTCTATCGAAAGTATTTCAGTGTTCTTTTAGGTCAGGTCCAAATTGAGGTCACCAGAGGTCATCAAAGGTCAAATTTGCCAGTTCTTTTTCCTGTTTTAAGACATCGCTACAGAAATTCCCATATATCTCAGAAACGATTATAGTTAGAAACAAACGGAAAAAGCAAACGCCAGCCAGTGAAATTTGCAATCGCTAAGGTGTCCTCAGATTTTATCTCAGGTCAATATTTGAGGCTCCAGAGGTCAAAAAGAAAAAGAAATCCTTTTTTTCGGCTACATCGTGTTATGCTATTAACTGTTTACTTAATACTGATAACGGAAAACTGTTTACGCCATTGTGTTTATCTTGTCAAGGCGCTTTGAATGATATATATGGTGACCTTGTTAAGTCAACTTAACAATTCGACCTCAGATCAAGGTCAAGTGGTGACCCAAGTAGGGCATGTGCATATGGGAAGACGTGTCTCGACGAGACAAACACATTGATGTCTGTTACTTCTCTATCTGCATTATGTCGAGAGTTATTGACAAAAAAGTGATGGTGACCTCGCTTGACCTCAAATGACCCATTAGGGGTCACTGAACAAAACTTACACATGGATCATCAAGAATATCTTATAATAACATGATCCAGAAGTAATTGGACTAATATCATGCATATCCTTGAAATAGGAAGCATTTGTATATTTCCCCATTGACTTATTATGGGGAGGTTACGAAATTGACCTGACCTTAGGTCACCGATATCAAAATTCCGAGATATACGAATTGTAAGTACTGATGCCCTCATGACATCCTGTAAGTTTCAACCTGATCGGTGAAAAACTCTGGGTTTGGCACAATTGCAAACATTTTTGGTGGTGGGGTCACTTGACCTGGTCTGGTGACCTGACCTGAGATGACCCGAGTATATTTTTCCCTTCAAAGTCTGCGCAATTGCTGTCCTAACAGGTGTACCAAAACCCGGCGGCGCTGCGCGCCGCCGTTTTTTCGCTATCTTTGAAAAACCTGAGGGGGGGGCGGAAATCAACCCCCCTGCAGTGCGCGGGTTAAAACATCAATTTAAAGGGATTATACGGGGTTTTCCCAGAATAATTGAGTTACATAGTAAAACGTACTCATAAAGGTGGTAGAAGTTCCACGGTAGCCACATTTTTCTGGAAATGACCTCTTCTGCACGTACGGACACTCCAAAGTGCGCGGTGATGCCACCGCGTATTTTCTGCAGGACCGACTGAGGCAGAGCCAGTCATCTCTTTTATGCTAATAAAGAACACCACGTATGGCATATTTCCGGTAAAATAAGCAATATTTGAAAGAAAATAAACTTGTTTTGTTCCAATGACAGCAGCAGTTACCTAGTTTTCCCATAAAATTCTATATTTTTCATGAATTTTCATGCCAAAAAAATAATACGCCACCACCAAATTCTCAACGCTAAAGGCCAGAGAAAAGAAAACTACAAAAACACAAAACCTCAACGAACAGTGTGTAGTAATACAAAGTCCCGTCAGTTTTGAATTGCATAATAATTTTGTGATCCAGTGTAGGACTTGCAGATAATTAAAAACTCTAAAATTGATCTTAACCCGCGCACTTTGCGCCGAACACCAACTGCAGGGGGGTTGATTTCCGCCCCCCCCCCCCCCTGAGATCTCGAAAACTACGCAACGTAGCGAGAAGCGGAAAAAGGCATTTGATAGCTTCATACATGTTCTATCGAAAGTATTTCAGTGTTATTTTAAGTCAGGTCAAAATTGAGGTCACCAGAGGTCATCAAAGGTCAAATTTTCCAGTTTTTCCTGTTTTAGGACATCGCTCCAAAAATTCCCATATATCTCAGAAACGATGATAGTTAGAAACAAACTGGAAAAAGCAACCGCCAGCCAGTGAAATTTGGAATCGCTAAGGTGTCCTCAGATTTGATCTCAGGTCAATATTTGAGGCTCCAGAGGTCAAAAAGAAAAGAAAAAACAATTTTTTTGCTAAATCGTTTTTTGCTATTAACTTTTTACTTAATACAGATAACGGAAAACTGTTTACGCCATTGTGTTTATCTTGTCAAGGCGCTTTGAATGATATATATGGTGACCTTGTTAAGTCAACCTAACAATTTGACCTAAGGTCAAGGTCAAATGGTGACCCAAGTAGGGCATGTTGCATATGGGAAGACGTGTATCAACGAGACAAACACATTGATGTCTGTTTTACTGCTCTACCTTCATTATGTCGAGAGTTATTGACAAAAAGGTGATGGTGACCTCGCATGACCTCAAATGACCCAATAGGGGTCACTGAACAAAAATTACACTTGGATCATCAAGAATACCCTATAATAACATGATCCAGAAGTAATTGGACTAATATCACGCATATCCTTGAAATTGGAAGCATTTGTATATTTCCCCATAGACTTATTATGGGGAGGTTACGAAATTGACCTGACCTTAAGTCACCGATATCAAAATTCCGAGATATACGAATTGTAAGTGCTTATTCCCTCATGACATCCTGTAAGTTGTAAACTGATCGGTCAAAAACTCTGGCTTTGGCACAACTGCAAACATTTTTGGAGGTGGGGTCACTTGACCTGGTCTGGTGACCTGACCTGAGATGACCCGATGTTATTTTTTTTTTTCAAAGTGTGCGCAATTGATGTCCTAATAGGTGTGCCAAAACCCGGCGGCGCTGCGCGCCGCCGTTTTTTCGCTATCTTTGAAAAACCTGAGGGGGGGCGGAATACAACCCCCCCTGCAGTGCGCGGGTTAAGATAAAAGTGGTGGACAGTAGTGCCGATCT
>JAXIVJ010016364.1:0-2500 GCA_036785665.1 Chirona hameri | reverse complement strand
GTGTGTGTGTGTGTGTGTGTGTGTGTGTGTGTGTGTGTGTGTGTGTGTGTGTGTGTGTGTGTGTGTGTGTGTGTGTGTGTGTGTGTGTGTGTGTGTGTGTGTGTGTGTGTGTGTGTGTGTGTGTGTGTGTGTGTGTGTGTGTGTGTGTGTGTGTGTGTGTGTGTGTGTGTGTGTGTGTGTGTGTGTGTGTGTGTGTGTGTGTGTGTGTGTGTGTGTGTGTGTGTGTGTGTGTGTGTGTGTGTGTGTGTGTGTGTGTGTGTGTGTGTGTGTGTGTGTGTGTGTGTGTGTGTGTGTGTGTGTGTGTGTGTGTGTGTGTGTGTGTGTGTGTGTGTGTGTGTGTGTGTGTGTGTGTGTGTGTGTGTGTGTGTGTGTGTGTGTGTGTGTGTGTGTGTGTGTGTGTGTGTGTGTGTGTGTGTGTGTGTGTGTGTGTGTGTGTGTGTGTGTGTGTGTGTGTGTGTGTGTGTGTGTGTGTGTGTGTGTGTGTGTGTGTGTGTGTGTGTGTGTGTGTGTGTGTGTGTGTGTGTGTGTGTGTGTGTGTGTGTGTGTGTGTGTGTGTGTGTGTGTGTGTGTGTGTGTGTGTGTGTGTGTGTGTGTGTGTGTGTGTGTGTGTGTGTGTGTGTGTGTGTGTGTGTGTGTGTGTGTGTGTGTGTGTGTGTGTGTGTGTGTGTGTGTGTGTGTGTGTGTGTGTGTGTGTGTGTGTGTGTGTGTGTGTGTGTGTGTGTGTGTGTGTGTGTGTGTGTGTGTGTGTGTGTGTGTGTGTGTGTGTGTGTGTGTGTGTGTGTGTGTGTGTGTGTGTGTGTGTGTGTGTGTGTGTGTGTGTGTGTGTGTGTGTGTGTGTGTGTGTGTGTGTGTGTGTGTGTGTGTGTGTGTGTGTGAGTGTGTGAGTGTGTGAGTGTGTGAGTGTGTGAGTGTGTGAGTGTGTGAGTGTGTGAGTGTGTGAGTGTGTGAGTGTGTGAGTGTGTGAGTGTGTGAGTGTGTGAGTGTGTGAGTGTGTGGGTGTGTGGGTGTGTGAGTGTGTGAGTGTGTGAGTGTGTGAGTGTGTGAGTGTGTGAGTGTGTGAGTGTGTGAGTGTGTGAGTGTGTGAGTGTGTGAGTGTGTGAGTGTGTGGGTGTGTGGGTGTGTGAGTGTGTGAGTGTGTGAGTGTGTGAGTGTGTGGGTGTTTGAGTGTGTGAGTGTGTGAGTGTGTGAGTGTGTGAGTGTGTGAGTGTGTGAGTGTGTGAGTGTGTGAGTGTGTGAGTGTGTGAGTGTGTGAGTGTGTGAGTGTGTGAGTGTGTGAGTGTGTGAGTGTGTGAGTGTGTGAGTGTGTGATTGTGTGACTGTGTGACTGTGTGGCTGTGTGACTGTGTGACTGTGTGACTGTGTGACTGTGTGACTGTGTGACTGTGTGACTGTGTGACTGTGTGACTGTGTGACTGTGTGACTGTGTGACTGTGTGACTGTGTGACTGTGTGACTGTGTGACTGTGTGACTGTGTGACTGTGTGACTGTGTGACTGTGTGACTGTGTGACTGTGTGACTGTGTGACTGTGTGACTGTGTGACTGTGTGACTGTGTGACTGTGTGACTGTGTGACTGTGTGACTGTGTGACTGTGTGACTGTGTGACTGTGTGACTGTGTGACTGTGTGACTGTGTGACTGTGTGACTGTGTGACTGTGTGACTGTGTGACTGTGTGGACTGTGTGACTGTGTGACTGTGTGACTGTGTGACTGTGTGACTGTGTGACTGTGTGACTGTGTGACTGTGTGACTGTGTGACTGTGTGACTGTGTGACTGTGTGACTGTGTGACTGTGTGACTGTGTGACTGTGTGACTGTGTGACTGTGTGACTGTGTGACTGTGTGACTGTGTGACTGTGTGACTGTGTGACTGTGTGACTGTGTGACTGTGTGACTGTGTGACTGTGTGACTGTGTGACTGTGTGACTGTGTGTGTGTGTGTGTGTGTGTGTGTGTGTGTGTGTGTGTGTGTGTGTGTGTGTGTGTGTGTGTGTGTGTGTGTGTGTGTGTGTGTGTGTGTGTGTGTGTGTGTGTGTGTGTGTGTGTGTGTGTGTGTGTGTGTGTGTGTGTGTGTGTGTGTGTGTGTGTGTGTGTGTGTGTGTGTGGTGTGTGTGTGTGTGTGTGTGTGTGTGTGTGTGTGTGTGTGTGTGAGTGTGTGAGTGTGTGAGTGTGTGAGTGTGTGAGTGTGTGAGTGTGTGAGTGTGTGAGTGTGTGAGTGTGTGAGGTGTGTGGAGTGTGTGAGTGTGTGAGTGTGTGAGTGTGTGAGTGTGTGGGTGTTTGAGTGTGTGAGTGTGTGAGTGTGTGAGTGTGTGAGTGTGTGAGTGTGTGAGTGTGTGAGTGTGTGAGTGTGTGAGTGTGTGAGTGTGTGAGTGTGTGAGTGTGTGAGTGTGTGAGTGTGTGAGTGTGTGAGTGTGTGAGTGTGTGAGTGTGTGAGTGTGTGATTGTGTGGGTGTGTGAGTGTGTGAGTGTGTGAGTGTGTGGAGTGTGTGAGTGGTGTGAGT
>JAXIVJ010016363.1:0-29078 GCA_036785665.1 Chirona hameri | reverse complement strand
TACAATGACGCACCAGACAAATGGCTTCAGTCCACAGCACCAGACAAATGAGTATCAATTAGAGTATATCGCACAAGTCACAACTGTTGTTCGGCACTCAAGGGCCAAGTACCAGTTTAACTTCCCAAATTACCTCATGAGACAAGTACTCTAACCACTATCTCAATCCACCCCTAACTGACTCGTGAAATCATCAAGTGCAAAACAACCTAACTCAAAATATATTGCTAATCACAACCTCCGGAGGTTCAGCTGTAGGCTTGACCAGCGAGCGATCCAGTGGCGCAATCCCTCCCCTTGCAGCTCTCACAACTGATCAAAAATAAAGGAAAACAGCCTACTGTCATAGGCAGACATGTCATACTAAGAACATATTTTAATGATACAACGTGAAATCATCAACCAATGCTTAACATTGCATTCAAATGTAAAAACAAATATAGGAAAAATGCTGAACCAATGCTAAGGTAATTGAATAGCTCTCAGCAAAATGCCCAGAACGTGGGTCTTTCCAAAGTAATTTAATCACGGTCTTTCAAGTGGTATGTCACTCATGTTCCTATCGGATCTATTTTTATCTTTTTCCACCACCGACAAGCCTTAGAAAAACAAATAGAAATCTCACTTCGTTTTTGTATTATCTGCGTCAAGAACGTCTTTTTTAACTACTACCATATGAAGGAATATTCCTGCCAAATAGTGTGACGTCACTGCGGCGGTTCGATTTCCCTAGTGACCAAACCTTATTAGTAAAGTAATCTTGGACTGTGACACTGACTGGTGTACTGCGGTACAGTCTAGGCCCTAGGTGGACTGTGACACTGACTGATGCACTGCGGTACAGTCTAGGTCCCAGGTGGAATGTGACACTGACTGGTGTACTGCGGTACAGTCTAGGTCCCAGGTGGACTGTGACGCTGACTGATGTACTGCGGTACAGTCTAGGCTCTAGGTGGACTGTGACGCTGTCTGGTGTACTGCGGTACAGTCTAGGCCCTAGGTGGACTGTGACAATGACTGGTGTACTCCAGTACAGTCTAGGTCCCAGGTGGACTGTGACACTGACTGGTGTGCTGCGGTACAGTCTAGGCTCTAGGTGGACTGTGACACTGTCTGGTGTACTGCGGTACAGTCTAGGCCCTAGGTGGACTGTGACACTGGCTGATGTACTGCGGTACAGTATAAGTCCCAGGTGGACTGTGACACTGACTGATGTACTGCAGTACAGTCTAGGCTCTAGGTGGACTGTGACACTGACTGGTGTACTGCGGTACAGTATATGCTCTAGGTGGACTGTGACACTGACTGATGTACTGCGGTACAGTCTAGGTCCCAGGTGGACTGTGACACTGACTGGTGTACTGCGGTACAGTCTAGGCTCTAGGTGGACTGTGACACTGACTGATGTACTGCGGTACAGTCTAGGTCCCAGGTGGACTGTGACGCTGACTGATGTACTGCAGTACAGTCTAGGTCCCAGGTGGACTGTGACACTGACTGGTGTACTGCGGTACAGTCTAGGTCCCATGTGGACTGTGACACTGACTGGTGTACTGCGGTACAGTCTAGGTCCCAGGTGGACTGTGACACTGAATGGTGTACTGCAGTACAGTCTAGGCTCTAGGTGGACTGTGACACTGACTGGTGTACTGCGGTACAGTCTAGGTCCCAGGTGGACTGTGATACTTACTGGTGTACTGCGGTACAGTCTAGGTCCCAGGTGGACTGTGGCACTGACTGGTGTACTGCAGTACAGTCTAGGTCCCAGGTGGACTGTGGCACTGACTGGTGTACTGCAGTACAGTCTAGGTCCCAGGTGGACTGTGACACTGACTGGTGTACTGCGGTACAGTCTAGGCCCCAGGTGGACTGTGACACTGACTGGTGTACTGCGGTACAGTCTAGGCTCCAGGTGGACTGTGACACTGACTGGTGTACTGCGGTACAGTCTAGGCTATAGGTGGTCTGTGACACTGACTGGTGTACTGCGGTACAGGCTAGGTCCCAGGTGGACTGTGACACTGACTGGTGTATACAGTCTAGGTCCTAGGTGGACTGTGACACTGACTGATGTACTGCGGTACAGTCTAGGCTCTAGGTGGACTGTGACGCTGACTGATGTACTGCGGTACAGTCTAGGTCCCAGGTGGACTGTGACACTGACTGGTGTACTGCGGTGCATTCTAGGTCCCAGGTGGACTGTGACACCGACTGATGTACTGCAGTACAGTCTAGGTACCAGGTGGAATGTGACACTGACTGATGTACTGCGGTACATTCTAGGTCCCAGGTGGACTGTGACACTGACTGATGTACTGCAGTACAGTCTAGGTACCAGGTGGAATGTGACACTGACTAGTGTACTGCAGTACAGTCTAGGCTCTAGGTGGACTGTGACACTGACTGGTATACTGCGGTACAGTCTAGGCCCTTGGTGGACTGTGACACTGACTGGTGTACTGCGGTACAGTCTAGGCCCTAGGTGGACTGTGACACTGACTGATGTACTGCGGTACAGTTTAGGTCCCAGGTGGACTGTGACACTGACTGGTGTACTGCGGTACAGTCTAGGCTCTAGGTGGACTGTGACACTGACTGGTGTACTGCGGTACAGTCTAGGTCCCAGGTGGACTGTGGCACTGACTGATGTACTGCGGTACAGTCTAGGCCCTAGGTGGACTGTGACACTGACTGGTGTACTGCGGTACAGTCTATGCTCTAGGTGGACTGTGACGCTGACTGATGTACTGCGGTACAGTGTAGGTCCTAGGTGGACTGTGGCACTGACTGATGTACTGCAGTACAGTCTAGGTCCCAGGTGGACTGTGACACTGACTGATGTACTGCAGTACAGTCTAGGTCCCAGGTGGACTGTGACACTGACTGATGTACTGCAGTACAGTCTAGGTCCCAGGTGGACTGTGGCACTGACTGATGTACTGCAGTACAGTCTAGGTCCCAGGTGAACTGTGACGCTGACTGATGTACTGCAGTACAGTCTAGGCTCTGGGTGGACTGTGACACTGACTGGTGTACTGCGGTACAGTCTAGGTCCCAGATGGACTGTGACGCTGACTGGTGTACTGCGGTACAGTCTAGGTCCCAGGTGGACTGTGACACTGACTGGTGTACTGCGGTACAGTCTAGGCCCCAGTCATTTCATATTTGTTGGCAACATGTTCACTTCACCAATGTACACAAAATATATGTAAGTTATCTACCAAGAAAAAACACTTCGCTTCCAAACGGCAGGGATGTAGCAATGTTACGGAAAGTGAGGGGCCCAGTGAAACTTTGATCTCGTCTTTTGAGAAACCCAACTCCCTATGCAATATTGTTTTACAGATCTGGGCTCTTTTCGCCTTGACGAACCTTTTGTCATCAAACATTTTCCTCGCCAAACAAAATAAAATATTTTAGAAAGAAAAAAAATCGCCGAAAGGTGCGGGCCGAAGGGGGTCATAGCCCCTCCCCCCTTGTTCCTTCGCCTATGCCAAATGGGTCGGCAGAGGTGAAAAACCTCGAGGCTAACACCGACAAAGAGCCTGGCTAACTCACTTCTATTTTTCGCGCTCTTATGGCCAATTACTAAAAAAAAATCAAGTTTTCTCACGCCTCGGTGACTAACAATATTGATAAAAATCGGCACTCTGGTACATTTGGTAAACATGCAACATATTTTGTCAACACGCAGCATATTGTGTCAACACACAGCACATTTTCAACACACAACACATTTTGTGATTGTTGTAATGAGTGCTACACATGAAGATAATGGTGTCTGAATAATTGTACTCCAGAACCATGCAACGTTGCATTGTCTACTTATATTTGTTTTACCTATTGTTACAAGGATGCAAGAATAATGTTTCCACATTCATCCATGATGACATCACTTGCTGCTTCCATGGGTGCGGCAAAATAGTTTTTTTTTGTACAATTGATGTTTTGCGTATTTGAAGTAGGTAATAGAATCAAAGCATCATTCAATATTCCACAAATAAGATAGAAAACACCATTATTATTTTTGGTTCTGGTCATATGAGAGCAATAATTTTATCCAACACGATTTTACATTGACACAGTATTTATGCCAGTATTGAATATTTTACCACAAGAACTACAAATACAGATGCAGGATGCTGTGGCTGTTTTGGTCTGAGTATGCCACAAATTGTATGTTATTGTTCAGAATCCAACATGATTTTACATTGGCACAGTTTTATGCCAGTATTGAATATGTAAACATCATTTTTTTCATTTAATTTTATATGTGATAGAGATAAAGAGATTGTGCTAAGATACCTGGAAAAGATAGCAAGATCCAGCAAATACATTGCAATCAACTTTGGAAACAATACTTGATCCATCAAGAATGTTGGCATTAGGTATCCAAAATTTGACCTATAATTTGGCGAGCTTTTCAGATAGAGCTCCAAGAAATTCCAGGATCAGAGATACTTTTTAAAAAATGAGAGGGAAAGTGGTATTTGCTAAAATTGTATTGCACGAAGAAAAGGGAAAATTATCCCTTTCCCCATTCAAAATCATCCCTGTCCACTGACCAGGATCCTCCATGATATTTAACAAATTTTGATCTATTAATATCAACATCATAATCATCATATATTTATTTGCCTTGACAATAGGTGAAATTCAGGATGGACACATTGGTGCACGTTGCCATCAAAGCAAAAGGATTGGTCCATAAGCTTACGCTTAAATCAGAGCACCTATCCCTTTGATCACGTAACACTAGTTGTAGCTATCTACTGACCACCGCACCACAGCACATGATTTATCGGGATACTGGATTCAGATATCAGGAAGGTAATTCCTGTGATTTTTTTTTTTATAATGAAGCTTAGTTGGCAAGGAGTAAGTTGAAAGCACTTGCTTGCAATGTACCTTACTATTCACATGGTTTTCAGTAACAATCAAGATCAAAAAGTTAAGCCCCTGGGATATTGACATGTCTGGACCAATGGGATGTACTAAGACTGCTATTATCTTAATTTGAAAGTGCATTTATATGAGACAGGAGCACCTGGCAAGTACAGCCAAGATGCTGGCAATTGTCACAAAAGGGCAATAATTAATCACATGAATTGCATAACCACGGATATCTAGGGTAAAAGTCCAATATTCAAACACGTCCTACTCCGAATCTCAGATTTTTCATGATATCAGAATGCAGATGATACTGACGTATTGTTTACATTCTGATAACATGAAAAGTCTGAGGATATGATGTGCCCGGGATTACAGCAGTTGACCATGCCTCCTGGGCCCTGTTTCACCAAGTTCCAAGGGCCTTATACATCATGGCGTTGAACATTTTAAGCCTAAAACCTAAGATTTTAGACCTCCGTCATGATTTAGAATTATTAAATTGTGATATTGCTGTGCTCACAGAAACATGGCTTCGCCCCGAAACTTGCTCACGCTTCGTCACGTTCCCGGGGTTTTCTCTGCACCGTGCCGACCGTCCAGACGGTAGTGGTTACGGGGGAATAGCTGTACTGATAAAAAACAATTTGAAAGTAAAACCACTTAAATCAGTTGTAGGTGCCAAAAACGACGGCAAAATAGAAACGTTTTGGTTACAAGTCAGTAACTCGCACGGTCGTCGTTTTAACCTAGGTTGCGTATATAGACCTCCTCGACACACCGTAGCCGCCATATCAGCCGACCTCGATTTTCTTGAAACTCAAGTGCAACGCGTGTTTCTTTCGTCCACTGACAATATTGTAATAACTGGCGACCTTAACTGCAACCTTCTAGCGTCCGACAACGATATATGTAAATCGAGATTTAATCAGTTCCTAGACAGCCTGGCCCTGCACCAGCACGTGACTAGTCCCACATACGAGTCTGGATCTCTACTTGATGTGTTTGTGTCCAATACGGGAAACTTTTTGAGTGACGTATCTGTCTGTCCATGTCCCTATAGTGATCACTGTATCATCCAAGCTAAATTGTCCATCCCCAAGCCTCGCCGTAAGCCGATTTTCGTCTCATCTAGGCGCCTACATCGCATTAATATATCGGCTTTTCACGCTGCTCTCAGAGCCACTGACTGGAGTGGAGTGTTCTCACGCGTGGAAGTGTCAGACCAGTGGTCTGCATTCATAAATTGTCTCCTCCCCATCCTCGACCATCACGCACCTCTAAAACGTATCAAAATTCGTAACCCTTCCGCTCCCCCTGTATCTGACACCACTCGCAACCTGATGGCACAGCGTCGCAGACTTCTTGTCCATAGTGGTAGGACCCCTGAGTTCATTGCGCTTAACAAACAGGTCCGTTCTGCCATTCGTCACGACACAAGGCAGGACATCGCCAGGAGAGTGCGTGAGCTGGGTCCTACCACCATATTTCGGAATGTACGTCAAATCATAGCGGGCAAGAAGTCTGCCGACCGCATCGTGCCAGAGGCCACCCCTGACGAGCTAAACCAGTACTTTGTGGGCGTTGGTCCCCGGGTTGCGAGTGAGGTCCGGGCCAGGGGTGAGCCCCCCTCTCTCCCTGTCCGTCTACCTCGTGTCGGCACATGTGCCTTCAAACTACAGCCTATCTCTCTGTCCGCTCTCCGGTCCTTCCTCAACTCAATGAAAAATTCAGGGGCCTGTGGTGCTGACGGCATCTCTATTCAGGTAATAAAGCTTTGCTTTGCTGCTATCGGCTCCGTTTTACTCCATATCATCAATACTAGCCTATCTTCCGGCGAATACCCAGCGCCCTGGAAACATTCCATTATTCATCCAATACACAAAGCCGGCAGCCAGTCCGAAGCTTCCAATTTTCGCCCTATCTCCATTGTATCTGCCTTCCCAAAGCTCATTGAGCGTATTGTGCAACGTCAGCTTTACTCATACATGTCGGATAACCACCTGTTCTCCTCATCCCAGCACGGGTTCCGCTCCCTGCTCTCTACTGAGACCGCCCTTCTGACTGTTTCTGATCACATCCTTTCGGCTATTGACCACCAGGAACTCACCCTTCTCTGTCTCCTCGATTTATCCAAGTGCTTCGATGTCATCGACCATTCTATGCTCCTCTCTAAACTACGTACATATAACATCGATCCCACCTGGTTTACATCATACCTCTGCGGTCACACTCAGTCTGTCTGTACGGCTGATGGGAGTGGGAACCTTCATTTCTCCAGGCCTCTCCCCAACTCTATCGGAGTTTTTCAAGGCTCGTCTCTTGGGCCTTTACTTTTTCAAATATTCGCTAACGATATGTGCCTGTTCGCGGGGGATGCTCATGTGGTCCAGTACGCTGATGACACTCAAATTTTGTTATCCGGCAAAAAACACCAACTCAATGATCTGGTCAGTAAATTGGAGGACACCCTGAGTGCACTTGATACCTGGTTTCACTCTCATGGTCTCAAAGTAAATACAAGCAAGACCGAATTAATAGCGTTCGGATCCCGCCAAAATTGTCGCGACCTTTACCCTGTTGCTGTTCAGTTCCGCGAAGACATAGTACAAGAGAGCCCATACGTCAAAAATTTAGGTGTTCTGTTTGATAAGCACTTCACATGGGACTCACACGTGTCTTCCCTGGTAAAAAAATGTAGTGGTATCCTCATTGGGCTATCGCACGTGCGGCACAGCATCCCCCGCGAGCTGTTGCCACTTCTTGTAAATGCCTTGGTCGTTTCACACGTTCGGTACTGTTTAGCAGTATTTGGCAATGGCTCGCAGAGGAACATACAACGCCTTGACAAAATTCTAAATTTTGCCCTTCGTGTCATATCTGGCAAACGTAAATTTGATCACATCTCTGACGTGCGAGCTGAGCTTGGCTGGCCCACTGCCCAGCAGCTATACAGACAGCACTCCCTAAATCTACTACACAAAATTCGAAACACCGGGGAACCACAGGCTCTTGCTTCCCAGCTTCATGTCAATTCTGATCTCCGCTCCCGCTCTACGCGACAGAACTCTGACCTGGCCCTTCCACGCGTGAGGACAGAGGCTGGCAAGCGCCGATTTCTATATCATGTTGTGCAAAATTACAATGAGCTGCCTTTAGCGACACGTCACTCAGCCATGCCCGCATTCAAAAGAGCGATACAGAACATGCCTCAACCAGAGTAGCCTGATGTATATAACGTAATGTGCGTGTGAGAGCTTTGCAGTGTATGTGATGTAATGTGTATGTGAGAGTATTGAAGTATGTGCTGTATGGGAGTATGTGCTGTAGTGAAACTGTCTTCATTTTATATTAGGATGAGTGTACCATTCGTGTTGTCCATGCTTGTATGTGGCTCCGGAATAGCCCGCTTCGGCGTGGATGGGGTCCAACGTCAAATACAAATACAAATACAAGTGAATATATGCATGCCGTACTTCCGAAAAGTACGGCATCCAAAGTATGACAGTAATACTATTCTGTTTCACCACGGTAATATATTACTTGCCGTAGGGAATATATTCGAAGAGAAATATTCGCGCATGCACTCAGAGCCGCGCGCTGATTGGCTAGCGGGCGGCACTATATTTTCCGTCTGCAGACGTAAATAACGGAAAATATATGTTTATCTATATTTTTGATATATATTAATATTTTGATATTGATTTATATTTTCATTTATATATAATTACATGGTTTTCAAAGGATTTGTACTTATATTTATATTTTCTTGGAATGATTCACGCGGCGCCGGCATTCCAAGGCCGACAATGTAAACAAACAATCTCGTCGCCGGCTTTATCGTGCCTGGTGTAATTTCATGGCTGTTACTTGTTAGCTACTACCTATGAAACTTAAGTGGTTTCCTGTTGTTTTTATGATTGACGTTAAAATTTAGATTGTTTTATTCGCTAAGGTTATTCGCTAAGGTTAAGCGAATGCCTTCAGCACCAGAGCAAGAGTCAATCGCCGGTGACTTTGCAAGTGGAGAAGTTCACGTTCGCCATTGTGCAACACGAACGCGGAACGACTTGCCATCAGTCCGAAGTACGGCCTTGGTCCGAAGTATGAAAACAAAAAAGCTATGAAGATAGACTGCGGAAATCATTTGCTGAAGAAACAGCGTGGTGGCGTCGGGTAACAAGCTGTGTAGTGTGGAGATATGCGTGTGTTTTATCTTTACTATGACTGCGACAGCAGTTTAACAGGATAGCAGATCGAAACAAAAAGCATATTCGAGCGAGATGCTGAGCGTTTTTGTAACTTGAAAATAAATAGTCTTTGAAGATATCTTCCGTGTGTATCATGCGCTGACAAATATGTGTTGGTGACCGCAGCCTGTCGCGATTAGATCAATTAAGATACAATTTTATTGTGAGTTTTGTGGCAGACGCACACTATTCTCCGCAATATTTCGTTTCAACATTATATTGGAATAATTGAGAGCTAGGTAGTTACATTGTTTCATTTGATGATTCTGCTGCCATGGAAATGTAGGCTCATCAGGTTGATTTAGATTATTTATTAAATAAGCAGCCGGACAACCGGTGCTGTGATAGCGTAAGTGATAGAGCGCTGGGACCTAGATCCGGTGGTCGAGGGCTCGAGTCTCGTCCGCTCCGCTTCTTTAGATATGCGGTTAAATACATACACAGTGAAAGACCAGCTTTGATTACGACCAACATACGAAATACCGTCCTTTCTATATCTACCGTCCTTTCTATGCAATTTCTTAGTAAGTCTATCTCACCTAAATAGTTATCCGCAGACAAATCTGCATCACCGTTTGAACGTGGTTGAAAACGCGTTTTCTACTAATAGGCCCAACATGGCCTCACCAGCTTCAACTTCACCTTCCATTCTCCAGAACAACGATGCTCAAAACAGATGCCAGCAAAAACACCAACAGGAACAGTTGAAAATGCAGAAAAAAACGAACGACACAACAACGAATAATAAAACAATAAATATGCCACTAAAATTCGCTGACCAATCTATCCGTTGATGATTCAATAGCAATATAACCCGCACTGAGCTTGGCGCTGAGGATGCAAAGTATGCCACTAAAACTGGCATACTTTGAATGTAAGCAAACACGGCAATCAGCTGGCTAAAGAAGTAGATCGGCCGGTCGAAATGGAATATATTCCAAAAATGCCGTACTTTGGCTGTCATACTTTGGATGGCATAAGTATTCCAGTACGGCATTTGGTGAAACAGAATATGTCATAGTATGACAAAAGTGAATATGTACGGCACCGAAAAGGAATATATTCACTTGGTGAAACAGGGCCCTGGTGGTGGTAGCCGCCTGATTCTGTCTTGTCAGCCTCCGGTCTTATCAAGCGTTCCATGACACCACCTATGCCAAATGCCTTGTTTTACTCTGAAAACCATCCAGCGGTGCACTAGCTTGCTGTGTCGTTTGACGTTCTTCATCTCGCCCTCATACGGACATTGTGGCCGCAAATGGCATGCTTCCTAGACGGAGGCAGTTTCTTCTCGCAATCCACGCACTTCAATTTACTATTCATATTAGGCTTACACTCACACTTTCCGACTGTCTTCTTGACAGTTTTCCCCATGTCAATGTCATGGTTTTTTTACCTAACGGGATTCTACACTGAATTGGCACAATATATATCCATATCCAGCCACACGATAACGCGTCCCTTGAAGCAGTCAACACATGTAAACATCCGACGACAGGTACTTGAATCGCGTCCCTACTGGCACAAACAGCGCCACAGTTGTCGCTGTCTCACCTGTCTCACCGACATGACAACGACGCGGGTTACGCTAGTCATGGGACAGCGGCGGTGACGCCGATTTTTTTCACCGCTAGGTCTGGCTTGAGGAACGCTGCCACTAAATCAAAACAAGCTATTTTGGACAGTGTATATGTTCTATGTTTTACGCTGATATTCTAATACTGAGCCACATTGAAGATGACTGAGGTCCTGTCATGTTTTTGCGCCAACCATATCTTTAGTTTGGGATGTGTAGTTATCTTTAACAGCGTTTTGCTAACTCACGGTAGGGCGGTACCCAATCAACTGACACCAACGTGCGTTGGCGCGTCGGAACATTTTTTTTCACCTCTGTGGGTCGAGTTTGCACTTTTTGGACACAATTGTTATAACAACTCCTGTGTGGTCTGTGGCTATTAAACAAAAGGGTGATTATTGAAATTGAGTATACTGAATATTCTGAATGTTGGGAAAATATTTTTTAACACTTTTTATATATATTTTTATATATATTTTTACAAACACAAACACAAACACAAGTTTGAGTTTTTACTGATACTTAACCTTTCAAATGGCAATATTTTAGAGCAGTTTGACACTATAGAAATACAAAAATGAACAAGCGACGGCACTCTGATATCAAAATTCACAGTCTTTCAATGTCGGCTGGCACCAACAAAGGATCGGACATTCTGTCTCCGTCTGACTGATGTTAACTTTTATTACCAACATTATGTTAGCCACCACGTGCGTTTGAGTGGTGTTATCACATAACTCGGAACACTTGTTACTGTGCACATTGAACCGGACAGCAGTGGAGGGGAGATAGGATCGCAACGTCATTTGTTGGACAATGACCCCTGTACAAAGCACATGTCAATGAAGCAGACTTCGCCAAGTCTATTCACGACTTACACATCACCATACAACACATACGCGACCGCTGAAAAATCGACCACCGAGTCACCGAGCGCGTGTCTTCACCGCTAGAATGACACCGCCTGGTGAGTCGGTGACCTCCGGGTCACCGTTACCCCTCTTCCTGCCGCGGCCTGTGACACGTGTCCGAGAAGACCGCTAACACTGGAGTGTGCCGACTTTACCAACATTGGAGTCTGCACGGCCGGTGACAATGCCTGCAGGCACTCTACACGCCCCGACGCTGTGCGGGCTGCTGGACATGGCGATCGGGAACGCAGCACTGCCGCCGCCGCCTCCTCCCAGGCACTCTACACACCCCGACGCTGTGCGGGCTGCTGGACATGGCGATCGGGAACGCAGCACTGCCGCCGCCGCCTCCTCCCAGGCACTCTACACGCCCCGGCGCTGTGCGGGCTGCTGGACATGGCAATCGGGAACGCAGCACTGCCGCCGCCGCCTCCTCCCAGGCACTCTACACGCCCCGGCGCTGTGCGGGCTGCTGGACATGGCAATCGGGAACGCAGCACTGCCGCCGCCGCCTCCTCCCAGGCACTCTACACACCCCGGCGCTGTGCGGGCTGCTGGACATGGCAATCGGGAACGCAGCACTGCCGCCGCCGCCTCCTCCCAGGCAGTTACCCCGGCAGTAGTCCAATGCCGGCGGCATTACCGGCAACGCAGCTGCAGCCTCCCGCTCGTCTGGTCCCGGCCGGTGTGGTCCCGCTCGTCTGGTCCCGGCCGGTGTGCGGTGTCGGTGCTGAGCTGTCTAAATCGTGCTCAGCTGGTGCTCGGAAGGTGCTCAGCTGGTGCTCAGATTGTGCTCAGATTGTGCTCAGATGGTGCCTGGTTCGTGATCAGGTAGTGTTCATTTTGTGCTTAGCTACTTAGTGGCCGTTTCTGGTGACCGACTAAAGTTCAGTTGGTGCGCTTAGCTGGTACTTAGTTAGCGCTTAGCTGGTACTTAGTTAGCGCTTAGCTGGTACTTAGTTAGCGCTTAGCTGGTACTTAGTTAGCGTTTAGCTGGTACTTAGTTAGCGCTTAGCTGGTACTTAGTTATCGTTTAGCTGGTACTTAGTTAGCGTTTAGCTGGTACTTAGTTAGCGCTTAGCTGGTACTTAGTTAGCGCTTAGCTGGTACTTAGTTAGCGTTTAGCTGGTACTTAGTTAGCGCTTAGCTGGTACTTAGTTAGCGTTTAGCTGGTACTTAGTTAGCGTTTAGCTGGTACTTAGTTAGCGCTTAGCTGGTACTTAGTTAGCGCTTAGCTGGTACTTAGTTATCGTTTAGCTGGTACTTAGTTAGCGTTTAGCTGGTACTTAGTTAGCGCTTAGCTGGTACTTAGTTAGCGCTTAGCTGGTACTTAGTTAGCGCTTAGATGGTACTTAGTTAGCGCTTAGCTGGTACTTAGTTAGCGTTTAGCTGGTACTTAGTTAGCGCTTATCTGGTACTTAGTTAGCGCTTAGCTGGTACTTAGTTAGCGCTTAGCTGGTACTTAGTTAGCGTTTAGCTGGTACTTAGTTAGCGCTTAGCTGGTACTTAGTTAGCGCTTAGCTGGTACTTAGTTAGCGCTTAGCTGGTACTTAGTTAGCGCTTAGCTGGTACTTAGTTAGCGTTTAGCTGGTACTTAGTTAGCGCTTAGCTGGTACTTAGTTAGCACTTAGCTGGTGCCCGGCTGGTACTCAGACGGAGCCCAGACGGAACCAGACGGACTAAAACGGGCCCATCTGTGGCAGCTGGCCTGTCCCGGATGGCCAGGTGAGGCGAGCAGCAGCTGCGCAGCCCGGCCAGCCTGCCGAGCAAACCAAACCGGGCTCAGATGGAGACTCAATTGGAAGCCAGCAGGCCAGCCGGGCAGCCGGGCAGCCGGGCAGCCGGGCGCACAACAAACGGCAGGCTAGCAGGCTGTAGCCGCCACCGATTTAAGCTATATCGATCAACAAGACCGAGGAAACAGGTGCTTTGGAGTACAGCGGAAACCAGAGGTTAGAGTGGTCCTGGGGGCCAGGAGCGGTCCTGAGCGGTCCTGGGGACCAGACGTTAAAATATTCCTGGGGATCAGAGGTTAGAGTGGTCCTGGGGATCAGAGGTTAGAGTGCTCCTGGGGATCAGAGGTTAGAGTGGTCCTGGGGACCAGAGATTAGAGTGGTCATGGGGACCAGAGGTTAGAGTGATCCTGGAGACCAGAGATTAGAGTGGTCCTGGGGATCAGAGGTTAGAGTGCTCCTGGGGATCAGAGGTTAGAGTGGTCCTGGGGACCAGAGGTTAGAGTGGTCCTGGGGACCAGAGGTTAGAGTGGTCCTGGGGACCAGAGGTTAGAGTGGTCCTGGAGACCAGAGGTTAGAGTGGTCCTGGAGACCAGAGGTTAGAGTGGTCCTGGGGATCAGAGGTTAGAGTGGTCCTGGAGACCAGAGGTTAGAGTGGTCCTGGGGATCAGAGACCAGAGGTTAGAGTGGTCATGGGGACCAGAGGTTAGAGTGGTCCTGGAGACCAGAGGTTAGAGTGGTCCTGGAGATCAGAGGTTAGAGTGGTCCTGGAGACCAGAGGTTAGAGTGGTCCTGGGGATCAGAGCCCAGAGGTTAGAGTGGTCCTGGGGACCGGAGATTAGAGTGGTCATGGGGATCAGAGCCCAGAGGTTAGAGTGGTCATGGGGACCAGAGGTTAGAGTGGTCCTGGGGACTGGAGATTAGAGTGGTCATGGGATCAGAGCCCAGAGGTTAGAGTGGTCATGGGGACCAGAGGTTAGAGTGGTCCTGGGGATCAGAGACCAGAGGTTAGAGTGGTCATGGGGACCAGAGGTTAGAGTGGTCCTGGGGACCGGAGATTAGAGTGGTCCTGGGGACCGGAGATTATAGTGGTCATGGGGATCAGAGCCCAGAGGTTAGAGTGGTCATGGGGACCAGAGGTTAGAGTGGTCCTGGGGACCAGAGGTTAGAGTGGTCCTGGGGACCAGAGATTAGAGTGGTCCTGGGGACCAGAGATTAGAGTGGTCATGGGGATCAGATGTTAGAGAGGTCCTGGGGACCAGAGGTTAGAGTGGTCCTGGAGACCAGAGGTTAGAGTGGTCATGGGGACCAGAAGATAGAATGGTCCTGAGGCCGAGGACCACGGGTTTGATTGGTCTTAATCCTATTAGTGGCAGGGGGGGGGGCATATTCTGCCCACCCCTCAGGTTTTTGCACAGATATCTTCCGAACGGCTAGGAGCAGACCCATGCAATTTTGGGACTTTTCCTACAATTGAATGCCGCATAAGGATTCAAAATTTTGAGTTCCTAACCTTAACAGAGGCAGTTCCAGGGCCAGGGGCGGATCCAGAAAATCTTCAAGGGGGGGGGGGGTCACCAATTGCAGTGGTGCCCCTACCTATACCCAAATCTGAAAACTCAACGGATTTGATCCACTATATTTTAAATAATGAGGGTGCCCCTATTTCAGCATTTTTTGTATTGACAACGTTGGCTATAGTTATTTGCAATATCAGTCGTACCCTTTTTATCATTTAAAGTGCCGCGAATGGTGCTAAAATATATTATTTGTACAGTCAAGGGCGGCCCCAGACGGCTGATGAAGAATTAACCAAGAGGGAAGCCGAAGTTCGTGACCAGGGGGGGGGGGGGGGGTGGAAGCCGTTTTTTAGAAGCAGTAAATCTTATGCATGTGATAAACTATTATTGCGCCATATATTAAATTTGAGGTTTTGAGCGGGTTGGAGAACTAATGTTTGCTATTGGAACCAGCATGCAGGGTCAACACGAGGAAATACGTCTGGAGCAAAAGGTGGTGTCAAAAGATATGTTGCCCCCCCCCCATTTAAGGCCAAATGTGGGGTCATGGCCCCCATATCCCCCCTCCCCCTGAGGCCGCCAGCGTGTACAGTCTATACTAGACCCCTTTGTACTGGAAAAGAACACTGATCGATTTGCGCCGCGCAGCAGCGCGGATTTTTTTGCTTTATTTTGTTTTTGTCTGGATAACTAGTCCCTAAAAATCGAAAGGTTCTATAATCTATATGTATCAGCCCAAGGGGGCCCTCAGGGCCCCTCGAGTCCGATACGTTGTTGCCACTGGTATAAAGGCACGCTGGTGCCCCTTCATAGCCCAAGAGACGGGAGGCATGAAGGGACATTTTTTTGGCATAATTTAGCAACTTTAATTTAGCATCATTTCGCGACTTTTTTTGCCAGCGACCAATTGATTTATTTATTTATTTATACACATCATGGGGTAGCTCCGTGAAACACGGCTATTCTGCCCCTCGAGTCATACAGGCATAAGCAGCGAACAATCTGGAGTCAGGCACAGGCGCACGATGTCACATTGAGTCACAGTATTTATGTAAAGACCTATCAGTCATCGTCACCAAACTGACTTCTTAAGAGCCATCTTCGCACCTCGCCTTTGAAAAGTGAGGGCTGCATATCACGCATGGCTGCTGGCAGGCCGTTGAATTTGGTCACGATAGAGTATGAAGCCTGCGCTTTCCCGACTCAGATCTTATCTGAGGGGTCACAAGCTGATCCGACTGCCTAGTGGGACGATGGTGAATGTCGTGTCTGGTGATAAGACCATGGGCAAGTGTCTCTGGCTCAGATATACACCGGATCTTGTTCAGAAGTGTGAGGCCGTGATACAAGGACATATTCTCGGCTGTGAGCAATTTAAGCTCCCGTAGCACGCCACTAATGTGGTCGTACTTTCTGCGACCGGAGATGACTCGAGCTACAAAGTTAAGTATTCGCTGAAGGCGACATAGCTGAGTTTTGTTGGTAGCTCCATAGACGGTCACAGAGTAACGTATCAGAAAAATCGCCAGCCCTTCCACAAGTCGGATCACACAGTGTACCGGTACATCGCCGTACTAAGTCATCGATGTGAGCCGAGAACGTCATTCTCTGATCAAACACGACACCCAGATTCCGCACAGTGGGAGAACCGACGATAGTGGCTCCCATGAAATTGATGCTGACGGCCGGGAGCCGCTGAACGTTTTGACGAGAGCCAAGAACTATAAGCTGTGTTTTCTCTGCCTTTATTTTTAGGCCATTTTTGCCAAACCATAGGGAAAACTGTAGAAGAGTTTGCTCCATTGAAGTTACAAGGGAACCAACATCGCCAGGCCTCCCAGAGATCAGAACCTGGGTGTCATCCGCATATTGCACAATGTCCGCATCGTTTGCATACAGAGGAAGGTCATTGGCATAAATCGAGTACAGCAGGGGTCCCAACGCTGAGCCCTGGTAGGTGTCGATGGGGTTCAGCAGCGGCCGAGAGGTAACATGCTCGCCAGATGGCGTTCGAATACGCACTTGTTGGTAGTGATCGGCCAGATAGCTGTTAAACCATCGCTCGTCTACACCGTAAAGACCAATGCGTGTGATTGCATGGCGGCACCAGACCATCGTTTTCCCTCCTGGATTCAAGGAGGCACAATGCCCCGGTGTCTCCCCTCGACCCACGGTGCCGCCTACCGTCATGATGGTGCACCTGACACACCGGCACGGTGGTGCCCTTGGTTCACCGGCGCGGTGGTGCCCCTGGTGCACTAAAAAATCCGCGCGTCAGTGGTGCCCTTGGTTCAAAGAACACTGAAAGATTTGCGCCGCGTAGCGGCGCGGATTTTTTTGCCTTTATTTTGGTGATGCCCCTGGTGCCCTGGCGCGGTGGTGCTGCCATGGCCCAAGGGGGGGGGGGGTAATGACCCCCGTGACCCCCCCCTCACACTGGACCCGCCACTGTCCAGGCCCGGTTTTGGGAGTTTTTTTTCGGCGACATTTGGCGATAATACGGAGATGCAAACTTCACGGCTTCTTTCTAACTGCCTGAAGTATAAAGGAGTTACATAGGTTTACGGTGATTGCAGCAAATGCAAATAAATTGATTTTAGTGAACTATAATAAATATTGCATGGCAGAGGCGGTTTCAGGGACTTGAAAGGGGGAGGTTTACAGGAAGTTATTTTGTATATATTTTGCCTCCCTATTTCGCTATCCTGGCATCGCCTATGGATGCAAATATGCGTTATAACTGTTGTGTCCGATGTCACAATAGCGCACCATTTCATTTATCGAAAAAAGAAGAAGAAAAAAGGCGGTTGTATAGGGCATTTATTTTACCCCAAAATTTGGTGACCTGAAAACGTCTATGATTTTTGAATTTGCAAAAGTCACCGTCATATATCAATCCCCAATGCAATCTCTATCGATCCCCATTAGTTGTGTTAAAATTGGTTGATAAACATGACAGCTGTGTTGGGATCACAAACACCTCTAATATGTGTAGCTTTTTGCCCCCATGTTGCCCCCCTATCAAACATTTCTATTTTATTTTTATTTTTCAGAAATGTAGATCGCGTTGAGGGGAGTCAAACGCCGTTTGATTTGTGAAAATCGGACGGGCAGATCTCGAGATCTCCGGGGGGAATCCGCCCCCCCCCTGCCACTAATAGGGGTAGCCAGGAGCATGCCACTAATAGGGTTAAATCCTAGGTTTCACAGAACAAGGAGAAAGCTCAATTTGTTCGGGAATTTGTGGTTACTTAGCACGGCGCGGCACGTGAGCCCTATGACCCACATATATCGTGTCACCGTTAGCGGGAACTATTCAGCGCTGCCGGCTGCTGAAAACGCCACACTGAGCCACTTCCTGACAACGTCACCAAAACTGGTTCCAGGCACTGGCGGATCCAGCCTCCCAATATGGGGGGGCTAGTTTCACTGGGGGCCTTCCGGGCCCCAGGAGCCTCCATATGACCTAAAGGGTACCCCATTTTCCCCCTTTTGCGGACTTAGGTTACATTTTTCGCTATGCTATTCTTACGTGTAAGGACGTGTCAATTAAGTGCAAAAATAAAATTGATGGATATTTGCCTCCAAATATCTCAAATTTTGTAATTGTACATGCTACTTTATATAAAAATAAGTGATTCGCTAATACCTTTTGACTGAATAAAGCTAGAAGGGCACGGTAAACGTCATTTTATTGTTATCATCAAGACGCGTTGAATGCTGTGCAGCATGACCTCTTTCTGACATTTGATGATCTGACCTAAGATCAAGGTCACGGTGCAAGGTCACCTTTCCAAATTTGACCTACACGGCGATGTTATATATCTTTGAACTTATCTTGAAGATAGGCACTCATTGGTATTAAAATAATTGCGCGATCGTTGGTGATTATAAAGCAAATGAGACATTTTCGGGCTTTCTTTACACCGAGAAGGAAGTTATGAAGTTACTATTCGACATTCAAATTAAAATGAATTCAAAATTTGCCATTGACGATCAGGTGTTATTTAAGCACAATCGAATTCCTCGCAACAAGACAAGTTTTAAGATATATAACATCGCCACATAGGCCACAATTGGAAACCTAACCTTGCACCTTGACATTGACCTTAGGTGAAGGTCACCAAATGTTAGAAGGAGTTTTACTGCATATTGTTTTACTGCATATCATTCAACGCGTCTAGACGAAAATAGCCAAATGGTGTCCATTTTACCTTTTATCTTTATTCAGTCAAAAGATATTGGGGAATAACATCTTTCATAAAAAGAACATATAAAATGACAAAATTTAGCATATTTGAAGCCAAATAACCATCAATTGTATTTTTCTGTTTGAACGAAACTTCTTTACACTTAACAATAATCAAGTCAAAAATAGGAAATACATTTGGCTTGGGTATAAAAAAATATATAATTTTGAAATTTAAGGTCAAGGCCATCAAATGTCAGAAAGATGTCATGCTGCAGAGCATTACACTCGTCTTGGTGAGAACAGAAAAATGACGTTTACCGTACCATTCTAATTGTATTCAGTCAAAAATTATTAGCGAATAACATATTTGTTTATATAAAATAGCATGTAAATGACACAATTTGAGATATTTGGAGGAAAATATCCCTCAATTTTATTTGTGCACTTAATTAACACGTCCTTACATATAAGAATACCATAGGAAAAAAATAGAAACACGTTTTAGAAAAGGTATCCAAAAAAGTTGTACAATTTCGAAAACGTACCTACTAAATTTTGAAATTTTCGGAAATGAAAAAAATCAGCATCACCATGTTATAAAACAGCTCATTGCTATTATAATGACATATAATACATATATATATATATATATATATATATATATATATATATATATATATATATATATATATATATATATATATATTGCTTTGTAAATTACCCGCCATATGGGCTGACAAAGATTAACCTGCACTGTGACCTTATTAAAATGCCCGAGGCAATATCTCCGGAACCACTGTTTGCATTGCATTACAACTTTCACCGCTCGCTTTAGCGCCCCGGGTTACCTCATATACCAATTTTGGTCAAAATCGGTGACATGACGGTGTAATTTTACACTTTGTTTTGGCGATTTGTCGTGGAATGCCCTAGCTACAAAAAGAACATTGGTTTTTTTTTAAACTGAACCTAACTACCCTACTTAAAGGGAATAGGTCACCTTGAAAAATGTCTTAAAAATTGGCTATACAAATGGCTATATTGAGCTGAAAATCACGAATATGACATTTGTTTGGACGATAGATGGATATCCGTTGAGAAATGGACATGTTTCTCTTTTCCCCTTCATGGCCATAAAAACTTCAGGACAATGTATGACGTCATGCATATGGTAGCTTGTATATGGAAGCAATTGCATACAATAACGGCGTACTTGTAACCAAAATATGACGCGTTACCAGAGACGATAGTGGAGACGTCAATACAAAATAAAACAGAACAAAACAAAACGTTTTAGCTCTACAACTGTTTGCTCTGAACTATGTATTCGCATTTGTAGGTACATACTGGATAACTAGATGTATCATATACCACACAACAAAATTTGGTATCTTCAACTCTGCCTGGACCAGTTACCAGTTATCAATTATCCTAAAGCGAAGCAATGTTTTGTGAGTCTTACGGTATGAGTGGATAGGATGAGGTTGCTTGATCAGTCTGTAGCAGTCGTGTCAAGGCCTGCCTGTACATGGTTTCCTTTTTATTATTATCATGTGAAGCATACTAATAATGTACTCAAGAATCAGCTATACCTATGTATCCTTCCTTGTCATACCTGGTTCTGTCACCAAAATGGCCCTTACACAGTTTACATTAAATGTGTACCCATCACAGCTGAGCGTGTACAATACATGCAGTAAAGCACCAGAGCTTTGGTGTGTTGATATCAATAATGAGATAGCATGAAATGTCTGCTAGGAGCCCTAACCCAACAACAACAACAACTGCTAGAAAGCTGTGACAAAATATTATATCCTTACATGTATCCTTACATGGATGTAACATAGGTACATGCATAGGCGTAGGAGCCAGGGGGCAGCCCGCCCCCCCCCCCCAAACATTTTTGATTTTAACATTACGCCTATGGGCGTTGCATGGAAAGAATCGACTTCAGAATGCCTCCTGCCCCCCCCCCCCCCCCAACTTGAACATAGTTCCTACGCCCCTGGGTACATGTTAGTGTGGATGTTTTTTTAATCTTATTTCTTCCATGCAAATTTGCACTTTAAATTTTGGTAATTTGTCCAACTAATTATCAATGTTTCCTGATATATGATATTCCTGATATTTCTGTCTACCTTACATATCCATTTTAGGTACAACCAAAAGCTGCATGAAGAGAAGCAGGGGAGCGAAGCGCCCACAAGTGAAGCATCCTAGCATTGGGAAATTTGGGTGGAAAATGACACCCTATGGATACTATTTTTCCACTCTTTTTCCCGAGTTTTACTGTGAATTTTCCACTCCTTATTTTACAATGCATTAAATAATTGGAAACCTGATACTGATTTATGGATGTAATTATAGGGACAGCTTGTGGATGGAAAGACTGGTAAGCATTAGCATAGATAATAACTAATTTTGGTGAGCAGGTAATTGGGTGATAAAGCCTGGTACATATGCTTTTTGGTTTAATTTTCCACTCTTTATACTTATTTTTAGTCAGAATTTTCCACTCCGCACCCCAGCTCCAAAGCAATTCTAGGAGCCTGAGTGAGTGAGTATGTAGCATATTTATTTGTTGCTCTTTATCTCTTCTTGTAGTTAGAAACTTTAGTTACTCATCTATTATGTTTCATTATTATTTCTATTGTCAAAGATTTACAATTTCGCTTCATCAACGAGCTTAGCATGTCAGCTCGTAATTGTTACTATGACTGATGTGTGCAATGTTTTTGTTTTGTTTTTCTGCCAGCATTTGTTGTTCATGATCACTCAGTGATTTTGAGCCTAGCCCAGGATGCAGGAGCCTGGAGCAGTCTCATTATATGTGCTCATGGACAAGATGTGTTGCCATCACAATTCACAAAGTATGTGAAGTTTGCAATGCTGCCACACAAATGGGAAAAACACATGCAACATGTTATTCAATGGAATGTATGTGTTTCTTCATTTGCAAGCAAGAATGGTCTTCAATCCAGTAAAACGTTGTCATGCATGGTTGTCATATGCACTATCAATACTTCCATATAATATTTTGGCCCTTTAGGTTCAAGCTTTATTGGTTTAGTAATAATATAAAATTATGTAAGATGTATTTTTTTAATGAATAAATGGACAACACTTCAGCAATCCTATAGACTGCCATTTGAACATTGTATCAACATGCTTGTCTGCAGCCCTTCACGGGAAGATGGAATAAGTATTTATGCCTGTTTTATGTTTGTGTCATCAGGACCTTGTGTTACAGCTAGAGGCCACGCAGCGCACCTCCACAGTCCTCAAGGACATATTGGTGCGGTACCCGGCCCTCGCGTGGGAGGTGGAGGCCAGCTTGGCCGGTACCACCGCAGGCACGGATCCCCCACCTCCACCTCCAATCATGGCCATCCGACGCAAGTGGCTCGACCCCAGGGGCCAGTACCGGGGGTTCGGAGAACTTCAAGACGGCGTGCTGTAGGGTGTCCTAGTCTGGCATTTAGCATTGATTTAACATTTAACATAGATATATAGATAGAGCACCCAGTCAGTGTGAGCTGAACCCCGGATGGATGTAGCACCGTGTCAAGTGTAGCTGACTTAGACGGTAATGTATCAGACATGATCATTGTATTCGCAATCAATGACGATTAAATGAAAGTTCATAAAAAACAGACGTTTCGACAAACAGAGCGCCTTCGTCAGTGATAATTATACATTTTAAATTATAAAGATATTTAAGTCAAGCAATCACAATCGGCACCAGGTTTGCATGAAGCAGATTGTGATTGCTTGACTTAAATATCTTTAGAATTTAAATATTTATAAATGTTTGTCGAAACGTCTGTTTTTTCGGAACTCGCATTGCATTCTCATTGATTGCAAATACAACTTAGACGTTAATGTGATGCTTGATGACAGCGCAGACGAATCAGTGTAGGTTTCCTGTGGCGGTAGGCAGTCGAGCCTGCCCCCTCCCTTCCCCCCCCCCCCCCCCCCCGCTACTCGCCGTGAAGTTTGCGTAATTTGGTTGTGTTCATGTGCTGTGTGCCTGGCCAGGCACGTAGCCAAGGGGAGGGCGGCGGGGGCGCCCCCCCCCCCCCCCCCCCCTGGAGGCCCCTTTTCGGCGCGCGCCGAAAAGGGCCGAGACCGCGCGAAGCGCGGTATCATAGGCTCTTTACTACACGGAGCGTGGTCCTTAGAGAGTTTAGAGGACTTCAGAGGCCCTTTAGGGCCACCAGGGGCCTCTCTGAAAGACCAGAGGGCCCCTTGGACGTTCAAGAGAGCCCTGTGCATGTCAGAGGGGCCCCTGGCCAGACCGAAAGGGCCACTGAGCGGGTCAGAGGCCCCCCTGAGCACGTCGAATGGGCCCCCTGAACACGTCGAATGGGCCCATAGCCAGCACAGAGGGGCCCCTGGGCAGGTTGAGAGGCCCCTGAGCATGTCGACAGGGCGACAAAGCGGCCAGCGCAGTCCTTTGCCAGGTCATAAGGGCCCCTGAGCAGGTTGGAGGGCTCCTGGACAGACCAGAGGGCCCCTGTGCAGTTCAGAGGGGCCCTGACCAGACTGAAAGGGCCCCTAGGTGGGTCAGAAGGGCCCCTGAACATGCCGAATGAGCCCCTAGCCAGCACGGAGGGGCCCCAGGGCAGGTCGGAGGGCCCTCGGAGCATGTCGCAAGGCGACAAAGCAGCCATCACAGTCCCTTGCTAGGTCGGAAGGGCCCCTTAGAAGGTTAAAGGGCCCCTTGAGAGACCAGAGGGCTCCTGTAAAGTTAAAAGGGCCCCTGCGCAGATCGGAGGGGCCCATGCCCAGATCGAAAGGACCCCTGGGCGGGTAAGAAGAGCCCCTGAACATGCCGAAGTGGCCCCTGGCCAGCACGGAGGGGCTCCAGGGCAGGTCGGAGGGCCCATTGAGCATGTCGGCAGGGCAACAAAGCAGCCAGCGCAGGCCGACCAGAAGAGTCGCTGGGCTGATCGGAAGGGCTCCTGGGCAAGTCAGAGGGGCCCCTGGCTAAATCGAAAGGGTACCTGGGCCGGTCGGAAGGCCCCTTGAACATGCCGGATGAGTTCCTAACCAGACTGGAGGGGCCCCTGGGCAGGTCGGAGGGGCCCCTGAGCAGGGGCGGCGGATTGCGGGGGCAAGGTATCCAAAATTTCCCACAGTCGAAAATCCTGGGGGGCAAAGGGTAGTTTTGCCCCCCCCCCCCGATTTTAGCTTGCTCAATCTGGGGGCAACATGACCCTTCCCCTCCCCAGGATTTTCATTTGAGGGGGGGATTTTGGGTACCCTGCGCCCCGCAATCCGCCGCCCCTGCCCCTGAGCATGTCGGCAGGGCGACAAAGCAGCCAGTGCAGTCGCTGGCCAGGTCGGAAGGACCCCTGAACAGGCCGAATGGGTCCCTTGACACACAAGAGGGGCTTCTTGGAAGGTCTGAGGAGTCTCTGGTGAGACCGGAAGGGTCAAAGGACGTAGAGATCCCAGATGAAGATTAAATACAAAGAGGACTTACTCCACAATACAAATATTAAAAGCGGAGCTTCCGGGTATATTGTAACACCCTTCGTCAGGGTGCTACAATATACCCGAAAGATCCTATTTTATTTTGTCCTGTATAGCAAGCCCTCTTTGTATTATATATATATATATATATATATATATATATATATATATATATATATATATATATATGTATATATATATATATATATATATATATATATATATATATATATATATATATATATATATATATATATATATATATATATATATATATATATATATATATATATATATATATCACCCACTCCACATCATGTCTTTTCGCTTCGCGGATCCAAGATGAGTCCCTGAACAGGTTGGAAGGGCGTAGAAAAGGTCAGAGGGGCCCCTAGACGATCTGAAAGGACCTTGGGCCTTTCAACAGTAAGAATACAGTTGTACAGGGAATAAAACTCAAAATTTTCGCGCCGCTCCGCGGCGCAATTTAACTACAAATTCAATGATATGCGGGTTAGGAAAAAAATCGGTCAGTTTCTCGGCGCATTTATGTGTTATGTTGCTACTTTCCTATATTATTGGGCAAAATAGTTCACTTTAGCACTTTTCCCCGCACTTTTAAACGCACAATATAACAATTTTAGAGGCCCGCACCATACGCAATGCGAGTAAGCTATTTTAATGTGACCGAAGATTTGACTTTCACCATGCACAGTGTGAACAGTACAGTATTTTGACACAACCAAACAATGAAACCTTACCTTCAGATTTGGATGAAATGTAGGAATATGGGAAAAGTATGAGGTTAGGACCATAGACGTACACAAGGGGGGGGGGCAAACAGGGCAATTCCCCCTGACGGTCCAACTAGAGGCCATCTTTTCAAACTCCGCTAGTCCTCGGCCACCACAAGGGTCAGACAATTCGCCTTCGCCACACGTATTGTGAATGATTGGAATGGCCTCCCATCCAAAGTGGTCTGCGCTCCTTCGCTGAATGCCTTCCAAGGCTAGATTGGACGCCCATTGGGTTCATGTCAGGTTCAGCATACCTGACACTGACTGAGACATGCCAGGAATCATGAACTCGATGAGAGCGGGTACTACAGGCCTTGAGGCCTAAAAATCCTGATTTCTGTAAGGTAAAGTAAGGTAAGGTAAGGTAAGGTCTGTACTCTGTACGTGCCCCTTTGATTAATATTTTTTTTAATGGTGAAAATATGCCCTTTTTTTAATATAGCTGGCCAAAACCTGAGTTTTTTTTTGGTGAGGGTACTTTATGCCCCCCCCCCCCAAGCAAAAATGGTCCCTCCTAGAGTGAATCCTGGGTACGCCACTGGTTATGACGAGCCCAGTTGAACAGCAGTTAACTTGCATTGTTGATGCATCTTGTTTTACAAGAAAATGACCATTTCCCCATTAGACAAACAACCCGGCAAAGCTGACATAGGGCCTGTTCCCGTGGCGCCTCTAACCTCCTCCAAGTTGCTCCAACTTGCAACTGTCTGTGCAATAGGATAGAACAGTTGCTAGTGGCGTACACAGGATTCACTCCAGGAGGGGGCAATTTTTTCTTAGGGGGGCATAAAGTACCCCAACCCAAAAAAACTCGCCATATTTGACCCAATATATTTTTTGAGGGGCATATTTTCAACAAAAAAAATTGGCCGTATTCCGGTTTACACACCTTTTTATAGGAAAACCAAATATTTTATACTAATTCTACACGTCTGATTTCATTAGAACTGCACTCAAAACAGAGACATTATCAGTACTTACCTAACAATAATATTTTGTATCACCCATCAATCCCCTCAACCAACCGCAATGACTCCGCCATTACAACTGAAATATTAATTCAATTTACCTATATAAAGGTGTGCAAAAGCGGAATATCGCCCAACTTTTTCCTAAAAAACAAACACAAATTAATTAATTTTGTTTACCAAAGGGGCACATACAGACCTTCGGGGGGGGGGGGCATTGGTCCATTTGCCCCCTCCCACCCTTGTGTACGCCTGGGACAGTTGAAAGTTGGAGCAACTTTGAGGAGGTTAGAGGCGCCACAGGAACAGACTCACAGTTGGACGTGTTTCATCATAAGGCTTCATTAGGCAAGATGCAATTTTACACAATGAATCAAAAGGTGCTGATCAAGTATTTTATGACAAAACATGTCCACCTGTTAGCTTTCTGTGTCATATGCAATAATTGTCTGGATATTAATACAATTTCCCATTATATTTAGATATATTATATCCATATTTCTATCATGGGCTGCAGTAAAATATTTACCATATTTTCATTATACTTCTGTAGAACCAATCAAGCAAGCATTTACATGCAACAAACACATGAAATACCTGGTCTGTGTAAAAATCAGATTCATGATCAATGATGTATAAGGTCAACAAGAACAAGAACTTACCAGAAAATCGTCGCGTTCAACTCAGGGTCGCCCCACGGTAGATAAAATACTGGTCGCCCCGTTTCTATATTGGGATTTGCACCTTCTTACAATACAATTTCGCAAGCTCGGAATTCTGGCTTCTAAGCCCGGCAATGCATCCAGTCACTGAACCAACTCGGTGGTAATAACAGACCTTGGTAATAACAACCTATATTACTTCTGCACTATTTCAAAGTTACTAAATGACCACGGCCAAAGTCTGTATAAATACCACGGCTAGTTTGCGGCAGAATCTGCGTATGACGCAATTCTGGCGTCAGCGGGTATGACGTCATACCTCTGGCGAGCGTTCATTCCCCGACTGTGGCCCGGAAGAGCGGGAATGAAAACGGGCCCACCAGTCCTGTGTCGAAATTACTTAACGTAGAGAGGTATTTCTTTCACCACAAACCATTTTTAGATCTGCTCTACAAATCTGCTATCTCAGTCCAAAACCACATGTTAAAGGTGAACTATTCCCTTTAATACTAGTAGACGTATTCCACACAACATCTATATTACTATTTGATAAGCGTCTGTCTGTCTGTCTATCTGTAAGTCTATCTGTAAGTCTATCTGTCTGTCTATCTGTCTGTCTATCCGGCACCGCTCAGTTTATTCAGTTTAAAAGTCCCAGTTAATGGGATTATACGTGTTTTTCCCAGAATAATTGAGTTACATAGTAAAACGTACTTATAAAGGTGGTAGAAGTCCCACGGTAGCCACATTTTTTCTGGAAATGACCTCTTCTGCACGTAAGGACATTCCAAAGTGCGCAGTGATGCCACTGAGTATTTTCTGCAGGACCGGCTGAGGCAGAGCCAGTCATCTCTTTTATGCTAATAAAAACACCTCACGTATGGCATATTTCCGGTAAAATAAGCAATATTTGAAAGAAAATAAACTTGTTTTGTTCCAACGATAGCAGCAGTTACCTAGTTTTCCCATAAAATTCTATATTTTTCATGAATTTTGATGCCAACAAATGAATACGCCACCACCAAATTATCAAGGCTAAAGGCCAGAGAAAAGAAAACCACAAAAACACAAAACCTCAACGAACAGTATGTAGTAATACAAAGTCCCGTCAGTTTTGAATTGCATAATAATTTTGTGATCCAGTGTAGGACTTGCAGATAATTCAAAACTCTAAAATTGATCTTAAGATAAAAGTGGTGGACCGATCAAGGTACCGATCAAGTACTCGTTATCTGATACTAGTCTCGAAAAACGCCCAAGTTTTAACGCTGATAATTTCTGAAATAATTGACTAAATGAGCATTGAGGTCCCTGTTATATGTCTTAAACGTGTTTAAAGCTCATACAACTGCAAAAGAGTGCATTTACTTTCAGGACGGAAACCCGTATAATCCCTTTAATTCACGTGCTGAATTGGTGCGGATACCTCCATCCCGGAGATGCCAGCTAGCTATGCATAGGACATATGTGGGAGATGGGATAAGTCACCGACGCACCGGAGTTGGTGGGGCGGTGATCCCTTGACGGGTAATAGGTACAAAATATAACTTACGTTGGTTGTGAATCACTCCAAAATAGCGTCATACGCGGCACTTTCCCTATCCCTACTGCTACCAAAATGCTACCAAATAGAGGAAACACGAACGAGGCAAAAACAAAATATTTATTTCGCAAGAAGTTTTTTCGCGTGCATTTTTTCATTTTTTGTAATCCAGTTTCAGCGACTTTTCAGCGGATTTTCGTCAGTCAGTCATCGCCAGTTTCAGCGGATTTTGTTTTTGTTGGGGGGGCTAATTTCTATTGCCGCCCCTGTCGAGCTTGGGATGAAGGGGGCTTTTTCCCCTGCCGCTCCCCCCCCCCCATCCGCCAGTGGTTTCAGGCATGACACTTACCGCCGAGTTAAGTGCACAGCTAAACGTGACATTAAGGGCATTGTCCAGGACGACCTAATGTGAGGTGAGGAACGTGACGTTCGCTGGTAAAAGGAAACTGTCAGTATACAATATAGCTGCGTATTGTGTAATACTATTAATTATACAGATACATCTGCATTGCCATTGTGCCATTAGTCCGTTCTTCTTGTTAGCTGGGAAAATACGCT
>JAXIVJ010016362.1:0-27500 GCA_036785665.1 Chirona hameri | reverse complement strand
ATAGTGAACTTAAGTGGCGAGGCAGGAGACCCCGGAGTTCGGACAGCAGAACAGTGCAGTATATACAGCCACACTGCTCTGTCTGAACTATAAAGAAGGGCTACATTGCAATACAGCCTATCTGATGGGGAACCAGCCAGTGACGATTCTCACCATTGTTGTGTTTCTGGAACAGTGGTTTAGTGGCGGACATTTTGGCGTGTCCATTCTGCCGCAGCCCGTTCGCACTCTTCTGATCCTGTCATGTCGGCAAACCAACAAATGCAACAAATAAACAATGTCGAAATAGCATATCAAATAGCCAAAACAATCATAAAACGTGGTCAGCTAAGGGATCAAAAACATAAGGACGTATTTTAAGACAAAACTTACTCTTGCAAGTCTTTACTGATGCATCATAATAAATATTGTGCATTAACACCACGCGCACTGGAGGGGGTGGGGGGGGGGGGGGGGGGGTGGGGGGGTGGGGGCGAAATCCACCCACCCCTGCTGTTGTTTGGTGTTGTGAATATCTCCTGATTTTACCGGTCCATTTGCATCATTTTGGTGTACCTGCTAAAAAAAAAACGGCGCGTCGTCTAAAGTAAGGAAAGTAAAAATCGGCTGAAAACTGGAGTTATATAGAAAACTGGAGGCCATCGAAGTTTTTAAAAAAACTTCAAAATGTCTCCAAAATGACTTGATAAAATGTGTCAAAAAATGACCGCAATTAAATGTTGATATGTAAATGACCTGAGCTCAAATTGAACATCCCTATTGTATCATTATACTTTCCAACAAATCATTCAAGCCCATTTTGGGGTATATACAAGCAATCACTGCGTTCCATAACAATGCTAAGCCAATGAGTGCATAACAAGCACAATTTAGCATGTTTGACCTCATTTGACCTTGAAGATATTGACATAGGGTCATGCAATTTTCACAAAACAGAGTTCCCCACAGAAACTCTCTACCCTACCAATTTCGTTATTGTAGCTCGTATCTTATGTGGGCCGAGATCTTAGAGGAGGCGGATTCCGACCGACCGACCCCCCCCCCCCCCCTCGAACTCGGCTCCTATGGGACGAAGACAAAAACCGAAAATGCTGTTCGAAAGCTCGTCAAATATCATTTTGAAACTATTTCGGTCATTTTTTTTTGCTCAGATCAATATTGTGGTCACGAGAGGTTATCAAAGGTCAGATTTTCCAGTTTTAGAACTTCGCTCCAGAAACCCCAGATATCTCGGGAACTATCATAGATAGGAACAAACGAAAAACAAAACAATCGACAGCTCTTGAAAAAAATACAATCCCTAAAGTGTCCTCAAATTTTAGCTCAGGTCAATAGTTTAGGCTCTAGAGGTCACCAAAGGTCAAAAGGGCTATTTTTAGGCAAAACAGCTTTCCGCGAATAACTTTTTACCTAATAAAGATAAGGCAATAATGTTGACGCCATCGTGTACAGTTTATCTCGTCAAGGCGCAGCGAATCATATGCATGGTGACCAGGTTCTCAAATTTCAACAAGAGGTCAAAACTTGCACAAAATGTGGGTAATTGATGCCGTAACAGCTGTGCCAAATTTGCGCCGCCCTTTTTCCGCTATCCTCGAAAAACCTTAGGGGGAGGGCGGATTTCGCCCTCCCCTTCCAGTGCGCGTGTTAAATAAACGTACATGAAGTTCACGTAAATACGTCATACTGACAGCCGCTTTAACCAACAAACAATTGAATGGCAAGCATTCAGGGCAAACATAGCTTTTAATATTGACCAGAAATGAAGCCAGTGATTTTACAACATTCTGACTGAAAGGCTGTATCCATCTTGTTTAACAACACTGTACCACCTCCCATTGATCCCGGCTCTGACCTTGACATCACACTGGCGGCTGACCCCAGCTCCGACTGACCTTGACATCACACTGGCGGCTGACCCCAGCTCTGACCTTGACATCACACTGGCGGCTGACCCCGGCTCTGACCTTGACATCACACTGGCGGCTGACCCCGGCTCTGACTGACCTTGACATCACACTGGTGGCTGACCCCAGCTCTGACCTTGACATCACACTGGCGGCTGATCCCGGCTCTGACCTTGACATCACACTGGCGGCTGACCCCGGCTCTGACCTTGACATCACACTGGCGGCTGACCCCGGCTCTGACTGACCTTGACATCACACTGGTGGCTGACCCCGGCTCTGACCTTGACATCACACTGGCGGCTGATCCCGGCTCTGACTGACCTTGACATCACACTGGCGGCTGATCCCGGCTCTGACCTTGACATCACACTGGCGGCTGACCCCGGCTCTGACTGACCTTGACATCACACTGGTGGCTGACCCCGGCTCTGACCTTGACATCACACTGGCGGCTGATCCCGGCTCTGACTGACCTTGACATCACACTGGCGGCTGACCCCGGCTCTGACCTTGACATCACACTGGCGGCTGACCCCGGCTCTGACTGACCTTGACATCACACTGGTGGCTGACCCCGGCTCTGACCTTGACATCACACTGGCGGCTGATCCCGGCTCTGACCTTGACATCACACTGGCGGCTGACCCCGGCTCTGACTGACCTTGACATCACACTGGCGGCTGACCCCAGCTCTGACCTTGACATCACACTGGCGGCTGACCCCGGCTCTGACCTTGACATCACACTGGCGGCTGACCCCGGCTCTGACTGACCTTGACATCACACTGGCGGCTGATCCCGGCTCTGACCTTGACATCACATTGGCGGCTGACCCCGGCTCTGACTGACCTTGACATCACACTGGCGGCTGACCCCGGCTCTGACCTTGACATCACACTGGCGGCTGACCCCGGCTCTGACCTTGACATCACACTGGCGGCTGACCCCAGCTCCGACTGACCTTGACATCACACTGGAGGCTGACCCCAGCTCTGACCTTGACATCACACTGGCGGCTGACCCCGGCTCTGACCTTGACATCACACTGGCGGCTGACCCCGGCTCTGACCTTGACATCACACTGGCGGCTGACCCCGGCTCTGACTGACCTTGACATCACAATGGCGGCTGATCCCGGCTCTGACTGACCTTGACATCACACTGGCGGCTGATCCCAGCTCTGACCTTGACATCACACTGGCGGCTGACCCCACCTCTGACCTTGACATCACACTGGCGGCTGACCCCACCTCTGACCTTGACATCACACTGGCGGCTGACCCCGGCTCCGACTGACCTTGACATCACACTGGCGGCTGACCCCAGCTCTGACCTTGACATCACACTGGCGGCTGACCCCGGCTCTGACCTTGACATCACACTGGCGGCTGACCCCAGCTCTGACCTTGACCTCACACTGGCGGCTGACCCCACCTCTGACCTTGACATCACACTGGCGGCTGACACCACCTCTGACCTTGACATCACACTGGCGGCTGACCCCAGCTCCGACTGACCTTGACATCACACTGGCGGCTGACCCCGGCTCTGACCTTGACATCACACTGGCGGCTGACCCCGGCTCTGACCTTGACATCACACTGGCGGCTGACCCCGGCTCTGACTGACCTTGACATCACACTGGCGGCTGATCCCGGCTCTGACCTTGACATCACACTGGCGGCTGACCCCACCTCTGACCTTGACATCACACTGGCTGCTGACCCCGGCTCTGACCTTGACATCACACTGGCGGCTGACCCCGGCTCTGACCTTGACATCACACTGGCGGCTGACCCCGGCTCTGACCTTGACATTACACTGGCGGCTGACCCCAGCTCTGACCTTGACATCACACTGGCTGCTGACCCCGACTCTGACCTTGACATCACACTGGTTGCTGACCCCGGCTCCGACTGACCTTGACATCACACTGGCGGCTGATCCCGGCTCTGACTGACCTTGACATCACACTGGCGGCTGACCCCGGCTCTGACATTGACATCACACTGGCGGCTGATCCCGGCTCTGACCTTGACCTCACACTGGCGGCTGACCCCAGCTCTGACCTTGACATCACACTGGCGGCTGACCCCAGCTCCGACTGACCTTGACATCACACGGGCAGCTGACCCCAGCTCTGACCTTGACATCACACTGGCGGCTGACCCCTGCTCTGACCTTGATATCACACTGGCGGCTGACCCCAGCTCTGACCTTGACATCACACTGGCGGCTGACCCCGGCTCTGACTGACCTTGACATCACACTGGCGGCTGACCTCGGCTCTGACCTTGACATCACACTGGCGGCTGACCCCGGCTCTGACCTTGACCTCACACTGGCGGCTGACCCCACCTCTGACCTTGACATCACACTGCCGGCTGACCCCACCTCTGACCTTGACATCACACTGGCGGCTGACCCCAGCTCCGACTGACCTTGACATCACACTGGCGGCTGACCCCGGCTCTGACCTTGACATCACACTGGCGGCTGACCCCGGCTCTGACCTTGACATCACACTGGCGGCTGACCCCGGCTCTGACCTTGACATCACACTGGCGGCTGACCTCGGCTCTGACCTTGACATCACACTGGCGGCTGACCCCGGCTCTGACCTTGACCTCACACTGGCGGCTGACCCCACCTCTGACCTTGACATCACACTGGCGGCTGACCCCACCTCTGACCTTGACATCACACTGGCGGCTGACCCCAGCTCCGACTGACCTTGACATCACACTGGCGGCTGACCCCGGCTCTGACCTTGACATCACACTGGCGGCTGACCCCGGCTCTGACCTTGACATCACACTGGTGGCTGACCCCGGCTCTGACCTTGACATCACACTGGCGGCTGACCCCGGCTCTGACTGACCTTGACATCACACTGGCGGCTGATCCCGGCTCTGACCTTGACATCACACTGGCGGCTGACCCCACCTCTGACCTTGACATCACACTGGCTGCTGACCCCGGCTCTGACCTTGACATCACACTGGCGGCTGACCCCGGCTCTGACCTTGACATCACACTGGCGGCTGACCCCGGCTCTGACCTTGACATTACACTGGCGGCTGACCCCAGCTCTGACCTTGACATCACACTGGCTGCTGACCCCGACTCTGACCTTGACATCACACTGGTTGCTGACCCCGGCTCTGACTGACCTTGACATCACACTGGTGGCTGATCCCGGCTCTGACCTTGACCTCACACTGGCGGCTGACCCCACCTCTGACCTTGACATCACACTGGCGGCTGACCCCACCTCTGACCTTGACATCACACTGGCGGCTGACCCCAGCTCTGACCTTGACATCACACTGGCGGATGACCCGGCTCTGACTGAACTTGACATCACACTGGCGGCTGACCCCAGCTCTGACCTTGACATCACACTGGCGGCTGACCCCAGCTCTGACCTTGACATCACACTGGCGGCTGACCCCAGCTCTGACCTTGACATCACACTGGCGGCTGACCCCGGCTCTGACCTTGACCTCACACTGGCGGCTGACCCCACCTCTGACCTTGACATCACACTGGTGGCTGACCCCAGCTCTGACCTTGACATCACACTGGCGGCTGACCCCAGCTCTGACCTTGACATCACACTGGCGGCTGACCCGGCTCTGACTGACCTTGACATCACACTGGCGGCTGACCCCAGCTCTGACCTTGACATCACACTGGCGGCTGACCCCAGCTCTGACTGACCTTGACATCACACTGGCGGCTGACCCCGGCTCCGACTGACCTTGACATCACACTGGCAGCTGATCCCGGCTCTGACCTTGACCTCACACTGGCGGCTGACCCCACCTCTGACCTTGACATCACACTGGCGGCTGACCCCACCTCTGACCTTGACATCACACTGGCGGCTGACCCCAGCTCTGACCTTGACATCACACTGGTGGCTGACCCGGCTCTGACTGACCTTGACATCACACCGGCGGCTGACTCCAGCTCTGACTGACCTTGACCCGGGTGTTGGCACCGCTCCTGCCCGGCGAGTCCTCGTGTGCAGCTGCTGGCAAGGCAGCGGCCGCGGCGGGGGCGGCGGAGCGAGAAGATCGCTCTATCTTGCCGCCACTGCTACCCGGCAGTGGTGGGTGGTTAAACCTCTCCAGATGGGCCGGCAGGCGAGAGGTACCTGCGAGGGAGCACATATTAGAACTCTATAGCCTCGATCCCATGCCCAATATCAACTCTCAATTCCATCCTTCACACAAATATTCCATTAAAATCTAACTGTAGCCTGCCCTTTAACCCCTCAAACAGTTTTGTCCACCAATCGCTCCTCTCAAGCACTCTCTCAACCTCTTGATACACGCGCTTCCATATGGCCTCCATTCATTCCCGTCCCTCCCTGGCCTCTAAGCCCCACGCCAGCTCAGCACCGCCGTATCTGGGGCCGAGCCGCCGCACCTCTGAAGCAGAGGAAGGTGATGAAGTCCTCGGTCTTGGGCAGCGGCCTGTCTGGCAGCAGCGCGGCCGGTGGCGCCGCCGGGGACGCCGGCCGCGAGCACGATGAGGCGGGCGGCGCGGGCGGCGACGGCGGCGCAGACGGCGGCGCAGACGGCGGCGCAGACGGCGGCGCAGACGGCGGCGCAGAGCCAGCGTACGGCGTCATTACGCCCTGCGCGAACTTGCGCTGCGCGAACACCTTCCGTTTTGCGAGCAGCGGCGACTCGGGGGAGGGCGCGCTAGGCGTGCGGCCGCGCACAGTGTCGCGCTTCGAGCGCGGCATGGCCGCCTCCCTGCCGGCAGAGACAGCACAGTTTGGTTGAAAACAAGACAATTCATCAAACAGTTATCAGTTGTCTTTTACTGAATAGGTAGGTCTGTTCTTTAAAAAAAAAAAATAAGAACACATACCAATGTGATATAAGGTTTATGTTGCTTAGGCTCAACCATTACATCCAGAGCAGCATTGTGCTGGGTGAAAAAGCAACTACCAAGAAGTAAGAACCTGAAACCATTGAGTCTCAGGCTAATTAAAATAGCAGTGGCAGACCACTTTAACAAGTTCATGAGACACCACCACTCTGTTTGTGAGGTAGAACAGAGTGAGGATGCACCTATAAATATACTACTTCATCAAGCATATCAGCAGCATCTGTTAACTTCCTTCACTTGTTCATGAGTCTAAGAAATATAGTTTGATTGCAATTGATAGAGACATGCTGCTAGCAACTCCTCAATCAGATTTATTGATGAGTCTTTTGACAGACACTTAAACAGTGAATGGTCAATTGGTAGCTACTACCTACATAAAACAAAACATCATGAGACAAAACTGTTTGCATAACAAATACAGACTGGCAATTGATTTGACTCTGATTGAATTGATTGGAATTGTTCAATCAAATTCCCTTGAATCAAAGAAGAATCGATTCACCACCAGATTTGTTGATTCATGAATTATGATTGAATCAAAACCTGCATAGAAACAAGGCTGATTGAATCAAAAAGACTGTGCATTTGATTTTCAATGGTGAGTCAAACGTAATTTGCTAAAAAAAAAAATGCTTTGTTTCTTTGAATTGGAAAGAATCATTTCTCAAAATGGTTATCCATGAATCAAACAGTGACTGAATCCTTCATATTCCAACATGAATCATGATTGAATCCTTCCAAGAAAGGTGAATCAATAACCAGTCAGAACAAATACCAGTTAAATTCACCACTTTTATGTGGCAGGTTTAGTCATCAGTCAGTTATTGTTCAAAGGTAGGGAAAACTCAGTTGGGCAAACTGAGGGGAGCAGATACAAAATTGATTGATCAATAAATATATTGAAATGGGTGGAGTGATACCCATATAAGAACATTTGATCTAAATTAATATCAATGTTGGTACATTCTCACTTTCAAACATGCCATAACCACAGAAGAAAGGCCACACTATTTTTCTTCCAAGATAAAGTGGATAAATAATTATCAATAATGTTTGGCCTTGGAGCCTGCACAATCATACTTTGGCTTGTTTGGAAGTGAGTGAGATACTTATAATCCATTTGGATTAGCCAGCTGTTTGTGCAATCTAAATTTGCTCAAGACTGGTTATTGATTCCACTTTTTGGGAATTATTCATATGATTCATATGATTATGATTCATTTTGGAATCTGAATGATTCAAACACCGTTTGATTCACAGGTAACATTTTAAGAACTGATTCTTTCCAATTCAAAGAATGAAAGAAAAAAATGTAATCGATTCACGTTTGATTCAAACATTTCAATATATGTGATGAATTTATGTCAAATCAATACAAATGGAAACATACATATACATGATCACTAAAACATTGTTACAGCAATACTATTTCAGTATAAATTAATGTAGCCAATGGGACTGCATATATTTGCACAATTTGCCAGTGCACAATTGTTAAGAATTGTTAAATCTTTTGATTCAGTCAGCCTTGATTTGATGCAGGTTTTGATTCAATCATGATTCATGAATCAAAAGATCTGGTGGTGAATCAATTATCTTTTGATTCAAAGAATTTTGATTGAACAAATCGGAAATCCAATCAATTCAATTAGTGTCAAATCAATAACCAGTCTGCAGCCACCTGGTTGGTGATCTAAATTTTGATCAGCCAGCTGTTTGCACGATCTAAAAATGGATTGCTGCCAGAATTTCACCCTGAGCAAAATCAATATTTAGATAGCGGTATCTGAATTAAATTTAAGACAAAATAAACTTTGTCATGTTCTGAGAAGTGTAATAACTTTTCCTTGGTGCTCTTGTGGTTCTAACCTGAATTCATCACATGGTAACTTTGATATTGGCATTTTAGGTTAGGTCTGTAAGCATGCCCAAATATGGAAATAAACAATTTATGCATTGACCGATCTATTTGTTATCTGCTTCCCTCAGTTTGCCCAACTGAACTGTAATTGGAAGACAACACTAGAGCGGGTCAAGGTGGGCAGCTCATAAATGAAGGAACAAGATGCAGTCTTGATGGTCTCTTATGCTCTTCATTGTTAAAATTATGGATTTTTTATATTGGGATGTGTACATGTCAAATGATTGAAGGCTGGGCACTCAAGCCTATCATAATTTCATTGTAATTCTTAACACCTTCACCAATAGGTAGGTAGGTGGGTACCTTTAATTCAAATTTCCTTCCTTGATATCAAGTTTCAGGATCCGGGTTAAGCTTCAAGCTTCAGGTACCCAGTATAATTGTTGGGAATATCTTGATATTCTACATACATTCCTCAATTTAAAAGGCACGACTTCAACAATCAATCACAACTTTATCACCACAAACAAAAAGATTCATGCCCCCAGCGAAAAACACAGAGCGGCAACTGCAACATTCTGCGCCAAATACGTAGAAGACGCAGATTACAATAAAAACGCGCCATAGCGTATTAGGTAGGCAAATGGTAGCTTGCTTTCTCAATTTGTATTGCTTTTTTCAATAACAGAAGATATATATTTGAGGTTTCACTAATAATTAAATTAAGAAATAATATTTAATATACAAATGTATTTTTGTCTGAGCACTGTAACCAACACATGATGAGAAAAAATGCCAGCCTTTAATCAATATCACGTGACAATTTTGTATATACCAAGGCGAAACACTAGCTTTATTCAAGGTCGAAACCCATTCACCTCCTATGGAGCCGAATAAAAGTGACTAAGCGATGTCAGTGTTTGAAGTGATGTCATAGGTATAAATCAGTTTAGGTTTCAAATGTTTTTTATGGTTTCTATCATTTTATAAATCATCATTCCATGGTGTTCGAACACCTAATGTGTGTGTACCAACGTGAGTGTACCGGACTCCGGAGTACTGTGTTAATAGGTACCGGTGTACCAGGAAACATACTGAAACCATTGATATATAGGTCAATGACTGAAATATTTTGTGGGAACTGAAAAAGCATTAGAGGTGCCACTTTTCTACCCGCCTACCCACGATACGTGGGTAGTTACTACCCACGTGGGTAGTTGTGGGTAGCACAAGCAATCATTTGGCTGAAGTGGGTAGTTGGCGGGTAGCAGAATTTTCAACTGTTCAAAAAAGGAAAGTTTTAAACCTTATTTCAGTGACAGCGCTTTCATATCATCAATATCATTCAAGTTTATTGCATGAATTTGCATAATTTAAAGGTTTTTGCTTTAATTTTCTTCAATCCCCAAAAAATACAATTTATGTTGAGGGTAGTTGTGGGTAGTTGACAGCTTATTTGAGCACGTGGGTAGTGGTGGGTAGTTGAACAGTGTTTGCGGCGCGGCGCGGGTAGTCTCAGGCCCGAAAAGTGGCAGCTCTAGAAAGCATGTTCTAGCGCTATCATGTCGTATGCTTTTCGTTTGGGAAAATATATCGTACTAACCTATGCAAATAAGGAATTTAGAGTGATATTCAGCCGCTATGCAATGGCCAATTGCTGAGCAATGTCGTGGCCAAGGAATAATAAACACCACAGCTGCGGCGGTTACTTACATCATTGGTCAAGAGCCAGATAAGTCCCGTGACGTCATGACACTGCATGGCCATTTCGTTGAGATAACAACGGCATTCTCTTGAATAAACATATAAACACATTTCAATTTCATTTACCGTTGCAGTTGCACCCAGGGTGTATATGGCTCTGTATATTCAAGGTCTGTATAGATAGGTACCAATTGATTTGGGCATATTGAGCCATATTGTGAAGGATTGCACCGTCCCCTCTATTAGGTTTAGGTTTAGGTTGTGGGCTGGGTTTAGACAGGGTCTATTCAATGCCCACATCTTGGCATATCATAGGATAGTCATGATCAGTGAAGGTTATTCCATTGTAGCCAGATGTCGGTCAAGCTGGTTTTTGAAGCTGATGGTGGATATTGCTGACACAACCTCTTCTGGTAGCTCATTCCAGGGTGTCACTACCCTGTTGGCAAAGAACTTGGCTCGTAATTGGTTGGTTGATCTTCTCTTCTTGAGCTTGAGATGGTGTCCTCGGGTTCTGTCGTCTTGGTTCATTTCGAAAAAGTGGTCGGGATCAACAGCAACTTTTCCAGTCAAAATTTTATACGTCTCGATTAGGTCACCTCGCTTGACTCGATCTTCCATACTTGGGATATTAAGTCTTCTCAGGCGTTCCTGATATGGTAGGTGCCTAATCTCCTGCACAAGTTTAGTTGCTCGGCGTTGCACTTTTTCTAGGGCTCTGAAATCTTGTACCATAAATGGTCCGACGGCTGACAGGCAGTAATCTAGGTGAGGGCGTACATAAGTTATATACAATATCTTGAAGTTGGACTTGTTTAGGCTGCTGAAGGCCATTCTTAGGAGTCTCAGGGAGGACATTGCCTTGTTCGCTGCCAGCTGGCAGTGCTGGGTTGGCTTTAGTGTATTTGACACATTAACCCCGAGATCACGTTCAAGTGTTGTTTCCTTCAGTACTATCTTGTTGTTAGCTTGCTTCATGTGGTATTCTCTATGTGTATTTGATAACCCACAGTGCATAATCTTGCATTTGGAAACGTTAAATTTGAGGAGCCACTCCCTGGACCAATTGTCCAGTGTGCCAAGGTCGTCTTGTAGAGCCTGGGTATCACTATCGTCTTGAATCGCACGGTACAATTTTGAGTCGTCTGCAAACATTATCATGTTGCTGTTTACCAATGATGGAAGTTCATTCACATATATGAGGAATAGTGTTGGTCCCAACACAGAACCCTGGGGGACCCCACTGTTGACTTTCTCTATGCTTGAGAGGCTGTTCCCTATTGCAACCTGCTGGCAGCGGTCCCGCAAGAAGTCACAGACCCAACTAAGAACTTGGCCTCGTATTCCATATGCACTAAGCTTCCTTTCTAATCTTCTGTGTGGCACGGTGTCAAACGCTTTCTGGTAGTCTAAATAGGCAACGTCTAGTGCATGTCCCTCATCTAGTGATCTTGTCCAATCCTCAAGAGCCTCAAGTAAGTTAGTCTGACACGATTTTCTTTTCATGAACCCATGTTGGTGTTTTGAGATCAAGGCATACTTTTCAAGGTGATGGGAAATGTGCTTCCTTATCATGCGCTCTAATACTTTGCAGGGCTGACTGGTTAAACTGACAGGGCGGTAATTACATGGCTTCTTCCTGGACCCTTTCTTGAAAATTGGTGTGATTTTGGCTTGCTTCCAGTCTACAGGTAGCTTCCCAGTCACCAGAGTCTTCTGAAACAGATGGCTCAGTGGTACAGCCAACTGGTCTGCACACTTCTTCAGGAGTATAGTTGGGATGCCATCAGGTCCTGCCGCCTTGTTTACATCTAGGTTCATTAGTTCTTTATGTACCTCGGCTGGAGTGATTTGTATGCCATCCAAGGCACAATCAGCCTCGACTCTGTCAGGAAACTCGGGTAACTCTTCTTGTCCTTCTTCAACAAACACACTCTGGAAAAACTTGTTGAGAATATCTGCTGTATCCTGTTCATTTTGTGTTATCTCCCCTGCTTCATTTTCAAGAGATCCAACAACTGGCTTTATTTTCTGTTGAGACCTGATGTATTTGAACAATCTGTTCGGTTCCTGCTTGATGTTCAGTATGATGTTGTTCTCGTATTGGTACCGTGCATCCCTAATAACTTGAGTAGTCTTGTTCCTTTGGGAGGTATACTTTTGGTGATCTTCCATAGACTTGGTTTTTCTGTACTCTTTCCATGTTGCATGCTTGAGTTTAACTTCTTTTTTCATTTGTGCTGTCCACCATGGGGCTGTTGGACGATAGGTCTTTTTCAATCTTGGTGTTGGTACATGACACTCAATGCTGTTATTGACTACATTCTTTATTTTACCCCAAGCTTCCTCAACATTCATGTTCACAAGAATAGTCCAGTCCACCTTTTCTATATCTTCAGAAATCTTTCTATAGTTTCCTTTCTTGAAATTTTTCTGTGTTGACACACGCGTGATGTTGTTCGCTTTAATCTGGCTGTCCATGTAGTGATAGTTCCATGTGATTACAATGTGGTCGCTCTTACCAAGGGGGTCAGATCCAGTGATATCATTCATTGCATGTTCATCATTCACAAACACCAGGTCTAATTGGGAGGGAGCGCATCCTTCCCTGAATCGGGTCGGGAAGTTAACATGCTGAGACCAAAATAAGTCTTGGGTTGTGTCGAAAAATTTCGCTTGACTTGAGACTTCTGAGCCTTCCACATTGCCCATTTCCCAGTCAATCTGTGGGTAGTTGAAGTCCCCCATCACAAGGATGTTGTTAACCTGTAACTGTTGAGTTTGCAAAAGCATTTCATTAAACTTCAAGTTATTTTCTTCAGTGCTGTTGGGTGCCCTATAACAGACACCCACAAGCAGTTTTGTTTTGCTGGTGAGCTTGATGAAACACCAAACTGATTCATCACACTCATATTCACTCAGATCTGAACATTCCAAAACTTGCAGACTACTGCTTACCAAAAGCATTACTCCGCCTCCTTTTTGTTCATTTTTTCTGTCATGTCTAAATGCTGGGTGGTATCCTTGGATCACATAATTATCCTTCATCCATACTTCAGTAATCCCAATGACATCTGGTTTAACCTCATCTATGCGAGCTTGAAACTCTGAGACTTTATTTCGCAGACTGTTGGCATTGGTGTACAGACATGTTAAGAATTTTGTACCCTGATCCTGTTTCTCACTGGCGTGGGATGACCTTCCCACGAAATATTTTGTGTGTCTCCTTTCCCTTTTCCTCCAGTTCCTGTCTCAGCCTTTTTTGTACTTCTCTTTCTTCACGTGCAAGATCCCTAGTTAAGTAAACGTTTGGGAAGCCAACATCTTTCAATTGGGTACGTCTTTGTATCAACATGTTCACATGTTCCTTGTTTTTCAGTTTGATCAGCATGAGCCGGGGCTTGGGGGCTGATACATCTTGGTTCCCAGAATGCTCAGGTCTTTTTCCTAATCTGAAGATTTTGTCTACTTCCATGTTCTCTTGGTTGCCCATCAGTGAAGTTACTACACGCTGGAAAACTTCTAGATCATGATCTTTTCGCTCATCTGTGTTATCTGACTTGCTTTCTGTGATATTGTGCAGCAGCACATTTGTTTCACGAGTTTCCTTGTCTGCCTTATTCTCTACCATTTTCTTCAGGTCCTGAGCACTGCTTTTCAGATCTGCTGTGTACTTTGGCAATGTCTGAACGACCTTTGTTCTATCAAAGGTCGTTCAGACATTCCTTTCTATCACCCTCGGTTGTACCCGTCTCGCGTTGTCGCTGTTCCAGTTCAGAGGGTTCGTAATGTTTAAGATTCGTGTAGTGTGGTCCCTGGGGGCTGGGAGTCCAGACTGGTTATTTATTCAACTTTTTTGGAACGATTCAATCATGATTCATTTTGGAATGTGAATGATTCAATCACAGTTTGATTCACAGATACAATTTTGAGATTTGATTCTTCCTGATTCAAAGAATCAAAACAAATATTTTAATTGATTCACGTTTGATTCAACATTTAAATATATGTGGTGAATTTATGTAAAATGAATACAAATGGAAACATTTATATATATATATATGATCATTAAAACATTGTTACAGCAATACTATTTCAGTATAAATGAATGTAGTCACTGGGACTGCATGTATTTCCCTGTTCTCCCCTGCATGTTCTCCCCTCAATTTCTGCAACTTGTAAGCGATTCATGCTGACTGGCACGTCTTTTCTGTCCAAAATCTCCTGAAGCCAAATCCTCCACAATTCCTCTCCATATACGCTTAGGAACCCAACCAGGTAAATAAACCAGGTAGGTAAGTATTTGCACAATTTACCAGTGTACTTGAATTGTTAAATCTTTTGATTCAATCAGCCTTGATTTGATGTGGGTTTTGATTCAATCCCGATTCATGAATCAAAAGATTTGGTGGTGAATCAATTATTTTTTATTTAAGGAATTTTGATTGAACAATTCCAATCAATTCAATCAGTGTTGAATCAATAACTAGTATGTATGGGGGCAAAATAATTTTGTTGTTAGTATTAGGAATATTGTGGCACCTACTTTATTTGTATTATTATACTGGAAATATTTTCCAGCTGATACCCAAGTCCCAGTTCCAACACAGATATTAGGGTAAACTGCTGTATAACCCCTGACTATCAGAATGGAAAGAATACTGACACTGAAGCACCATGCATCAGTATCACTAGCATTTTCATAGCATGAAAAGTCTGAATTAGGATGTGTTTGAAGATTGGTCTTTTACCTTATCCTCAGCCACTGGCAGATCCAGGGGTGCAAATGCCCCTCCCCCCAAATATTTATTGAACACAACACTGTGACATGGCTTTGGCCTCCCCATGCCAGATTGACTTACCAGTTACCTGGTTGACTTACCTGGTTGACTTACCTGGTTGACTTACCTGGTTGACTTACCTGGTTGACTTACCTGGCTGACTTACCTGGTTGGGTTCCTAATCCCATGAGGGACAGTAAAGGAGATTGGCAATGATAAGTGGAAACCCTTGGACAAATTATGCGCCTAGCGCCCGGCTCCCTTCAGGAGCCTAGGAGCGCAGGAACAAGGCGTCCGCTCAGAGCAGACTGGTTATTGATTCACCTTTTTTGGAAGGATTCAATCACAAATCATTTTGAATATGAATGATTCAGTCACCGTTTGATTCATGGATAACCATTTTCAGAAATGATTCTTTCTGATTCAAAGAATGATTTTTTTTAAATCAAATAACGTTTGACTCACCATTGAAATAGCATTGTGCAGTCTTCTTTATTAAATCAGCCTGGTTTCTATGTGGGTTTTGATTCAATCATGATTCATGAATAAAAAAAATCCTGTGATGAATCGATTCTTCTTTGATTCAAGGGATTTGTATTGAACGATTCCAATCGATTCAATCAGAGTCAAATCAATAACCAGTCTGGCTCAGAGACAAGAAATCGTTTTACATGTGAAAAATATTTGCAATGAGAAAGTAAAATAAAAAAATGAATAAAAAAAATGTCATCAACTAGATCAAAAGTGTTGTGGCATTGGGTGAACTTGGATAATAGCAGAAACAGGATTCAGGCAATGGATGGGAGCCCCAAGGCGCTTCTAACCCCTGGTGAGAAGGGCGTCTACCTTGGGGGCGGAGTTGAGGATGAATAGGGTGAGGAAAAAGGTTCCTGCATAATATTTTTTGTCGGAAGAGAGCATATGTATGGGCTTCATTATATGGTTTAACATTTATATTTATATTGGCATTGATGATATAGGTGTTTATGTACGTTTCCTTGTTGAGACTTCTTGACTAGGGAGGGTAATCATATGGGGCATCACCCAGAGCATCTGCGAGTGCAACTTGAAATGCTTTGTAGCCTGTTTCTTCGACCACACGATCAGGGAGCGAGTTCCAGGGTGATATGCATCACACACTGAAAAACCTTTTCTTAGTGTCATTGCCATATCTCCTTTACTGTGCTCATGATATTGGGAACCCAACCAGATAAGTGTCTGTTTCAGTCCGAATGTGGCTGGTCCTGTACCTGTGGCCTCTAGTTTGTGACTGTGGAGCCAGAGTGAAAATATCTGTTGGTTTGATGGAGCACTTGCCATGAAATATTTTCCAACATTGGATCTTGTCGGCTCGAAGTAGCCTACCCTGGACGGAGAAGTAGTTTAGTACATGTAAGCGTTCCCCATATTCCTGAGTCGCCATATTCAGGACTTGCTTAGTCCATCTTCTCTGAATCGCCTCAAGGACGCGTAGGTCGCTGACATACTCAGTGGACCATATGCACAAGCAATACTCTAATATCGGGCGGATGTGTGAGCTAAATATTGTCATCATAAAGTCGGAGGAGCGACACAGTAGACCGTAGAATATTCTGTGCTAAGCCGCCCGCTTTGTGTGCTGTATTCTGAATGTGTTGGTGAAATTTCAACACAAATCGATCAGTACTCCTCCAACTCGAGTCGATCAGTACTCCTAGATCAGGGTGTGAGGTGACCACCTTTATCAAATGTTGGCCAATGTAGCAGACAGGCGGAGGAATATCTTGACCTCTTCGCTGTAAGCGAATGACAGCACATTTATCTCTATTAAGTTTGAGGTTCCAGGAACTAGCAGTGTGGCATAGGGTGTTAATATCTTGACAAAGTCGTAAGTCCTCTTGGTAGTGAAGCACACAGTCATGACGAATTTTCATATACATCTTTAAATCATCGCAAATACTTTATATTGACATGTTAAGTTTGCTGCAATATGATTGACAAAGATAAAAAAGAGAATCGGACTCAGGACTGAGCCCTGGGGCACCCCACTTGCCACATGTCTCAGGGTACTTCTTTGTCCTTTAACAGATACATGTTTCTGCCTACAAGAAAGTGACCAATCCATGAAACTAAATCTGGCCCTTGTTTGGTCTTCTGGCACTCAACCTCACCAGTTCAATCAGGCTACCACAGGTCTTTTCTGCTGGAGCTCAAACTTGGTGAAAATGAGTTATTTGCCCATGTTCTGATTCCTTCAGCAAAAGGGACTTTGATGCATGGGACAGTCCAGTGACACCTACATTGGTGTCACCAGGATTTTTTTGGCTAGCATTATCAACTGGAGTTGTTGACTCAGTTGGCCGCCAGGGACCGCTAGTGAGCCAGGGTGTTATGACGTTGCAAGCAAATCGTACTGCTACATATTTATTTATTTATAAATAAATAAATAAATACTTATTTAGCGTTAAATATTTAACTGGTACCATTTGCTTGCGATGTCATCACACCCTGGCTCACTAGCGGTCCCTGGCAGCTAACTGCTGCAAGAACTCCAGTTGATAGTACTAGCCGATTTTTTGGTTCTGACAAATCTGGCAAATTTGTCAGGTTCTCTTACCTGGTCAGGTTCCCTTTAGCTTTGTGTCAGGAAAGGGTGGCATTTCTGGTGAGTTCTGTATGAAAGGGGGCAGTGGCAGATCTACGGTTGAGTAAAATGGGCTATTGCCCCCCCCCCCAAAAAAAAAAAAACTAAATTGGCACAAAATTGACATTTACTGATACAGAAGAAAATCTAAGCAACTTGTGCTATGAAAGTTTGCTTTAAATCAGCTATCAATGCATAAGCAAGCGAAATCTGAGTGTTCAGAATTGTGTGAGCTTTTTGGAATTCCCCCCCCCCCCCCCCCTCCCCCCAACCCAGGTTCTGGATCTGCAGCTGAAAGGGGGAGAAATCTGTATGACATGTTAACTACCTAAGCTAACATTATTTTTATCAGGATTAAGGGAACCATGTTTTACAAAATATGCATATTTTGCATCAAGGCGAACCAGTAGACTTCATCAACCCATTGTTTTCTGACCCTTAAATGACCTCGAATCTGTATCAATCTCAAGGGGTCACCAGCCAGATGTTGGGGAAAATTGCCCTGCTTTCCCCCTGTGGCGATGCCTATGGACACCTATCTTAAAGGGAAATAATGACCTTTTTCCACAAAAATGGAGTTAGCACTTGAAATCGCCAGACGAGACCAAAATATATTGTAAATTCATCACATTTTGCATGCAAACTTTCCTACCGAAAGATATTTTAAGTTAAAGTTGATAAGCGTTCCACACTTTTAACGACCGGTACTTGCAAGTACTTTTGGTCCTCATCAAACTGCGGGCTTTTCCCGTATTGTTTTGTTACGCAATGGAGTGGAAAATATATTGTGCGTTCTGCTTGTTGTGATTATATGCCCAGCGATCTTCTAAAACTAACAGCGATTGGAAAAAGTGGCAATAAAATCGGAAGCTCATCGATGCACATCAACATAGTTAGTGGTTGCGACCCTCAATTTTTGAAAATCGATTCATTTGTTTTCAACATTAGGAGTATTGTATAATTTGTCTGTGGCTGTATATAACACTATGCTTTATATTATCATGAAAAATAATAATTTTTCCCCAAAAAACTAACAAACAATAACACAAAACTGGCAATTAAATCGGAAGCTCATCGATGCACATCGACGGCGACCTATTTAGCGTTGGCGATTTGTTTACAAAGTCATTGTCATGCTTCTCGGCGCACTTAACCATTGTGGCGAGTTGTTCCTGATTAGTATACCCAAGTCCCGTAGCAGGCTTTGTTAATGACGTCACTGGTGCCATTCTTGTGTAGCATTGCAAAATATATCTGATTTTGAGTTGAAAGCTAATTAAAGACTTATTCAAATTATTGTTTTTAAGTTTGAATTTTCTTGTTAATCATTATTAAAGGTATTTTATCACTGTATTTCATAGTAGTTGACACTTCAGAAACTTGTGACGTAATAACATTGTATCCAATATGCATTTCCCTCACCTTTTGCTATTGTGGCGCAGTGCCGAGTGCTTTGCGAATACTAGCTTGCCTGGGGTTCAATTAATTCCGCCCTTATTTTATTCGAGTTGGTATAGTTTGCATGTTGTTGTTATTCATGGCTTATAATGATAGTCAGTCATGCATCACGGATGCTTCACGGATTGCTTCACGGATCAGAGCGCTGCTCGAACGCACGCTAGTAGCGCTTTCGTTCTCCATGGCAACCAGGCGTGAGCCAATGAAAAGCCAGAACGTCTTCCCTTTCTGGCTTTTGATTGGCTGACGCCTGGTTGCCATGGAGAACGAAAACGCTACTAGCGTGTGTCCGAGCAGCGCTCAGTTTGATCGGAAACGTCACAGAGCCTCCAAAAATGCCGCACTTCATGTAAACAATGGTAGGGAAGGACGAATTTGTCAATGACCTTCATGAAGTACACAAGGTACTTGTTTTGTATTTTTTCCAAACTTACAACTTTCAATATGGGAATAATTTTATTTAATTCTTTAATTTAAATAAAATAATTGTAAAACCATAGCGGTAGCCTAAGAAATTGTTTCTAACAAAATCAAAAGGTCATTATTTCCCTTTAAAGAATGAAACTTCCATTTTTGACTTGACAGCTCCTTTAATTATGACTTGGCATAAAAATGAACTTGCACTCATTTTTTCTCTCCAGAAAACTTGAAGAAAGCTTAAAACATGAATGGAACACATCACCCTGTAACCTTGTATGCTGGAGTGGAAGGGTAAGTGTTCCTGTTTTATATTTTACTTATCAGTTATGAATGGTATTATTATCACTGTTGATTTAAATGCAATGATTAGTGCCCAAACATTTTACAATAGTTCTGAGTGAGTCACATGATTGAGTATGTACATGTTAAGGTGTATTACTGCTTAAGCCCCCACAGTGAATTGACTTATGACTAATTATATTCAATGTAATTCACAATCATTCTTGTTTTGTATTTGAATATAATATGTGTAACTTAATTGTAATGTATCTTGTAATTATGTATAAACCAACCTTTAAAGCTAACATGATTTTGTTTTGGATCAATATATTTTTACTGAACTGTTGCAGCATCACAGATAGCACAGAGTTGACTCAGTTTTGATTCACGAATCACGATTCTTTTAAGACCAGAATTGAGTCAATTATCCTCTCAGATCGTAAGTACTTGGACTTCAAAGGTGTAATTATCTGGTTTAGGCAGGTCCAGAATAAGGTCAGTTTACCCCACATAGAACTTGTGGCTGTTTTGTTTTCAGTGGAGGAAGTCACTCAGCTATTGAGCTGTATGATTCTGCTGGGACATGTTTGGCACAGAGCACAGGCCCATGTCTCAGCTTTGTTGTAAGTGCTGTGCTTGCTTGCCTGTATGACATCAGACACATGGCTTTGTGTAATTCGTAGTGTTATATCCTGCAGTGACACATGCAAACTTACGCAGGCCTGTTCATTTGGTGTCCATTGCATGGCATGTTATGCTGTTGCCATGATGCTTACCAGTAGATAGGGATAGGAGGCATGTGAGCTTGTTAGCTCGTGAGGGCTGCCTCCTTGTCATTTACATGTATGGCAGGCAGTATTTTCTTTTTTATAATTTGTTTAAATCTATTGTTGCTAGATACCAATGTAATAGTTGTTTAACAAGTATTTTAGCAACCTTTGGGCAGTTATGTTATTTGATTAGATTTAGTGAAATTCCATGTCTTTGTTTTGCCTGCAGTGGAGGAAGCCATTCTGCCATTGCTCTGTTTGACTCCACTGGCCAGTGCCTAGCAGAGTGTGAGGGATCATGTATCAACTTTTTGGTAAGTAGTCCATTTTTGATCAGTTTAAATGCAGCTAAACATGTGTTGGTTTTTATGTTAAAGGGATGGTCTTTTTTGTCCCCCACCACAGTTGTGCTGTCATGCTCCCGTTCAATTTATGGATCATTTGAATAGTCTCATTCTTTAGTTAAAATTTGTCTCCTACTTAACCCGCGCCGTGCTGGTGCTTCGCCGTGCCGGGGGGGGGGGGGGGGGGGGGGGCGTGTCGACGCCTCGTCCCTCCCGCGGCTCCTATGGGACGTGGTACTATGGGACGACAAAAAACAAAACGAAAACACCTTTCGAAAGCTCGTCAAAAATCATTTGGAAACTATTTCGGTCATTGTTTTGGCTCAGGTCAATATTGAGGTCACCGTAGGTCACCAGAGGTCATCAAAGGTCAGATTGTCAAATTTTAGGATTTCGATCCGGAAACCCCCAAATATCTCGGGAACTATGATAGCCAGGAACAAACGGGGAAAAAACAATCGAAAGCTCTTGAAATATGCAATCGCCACTGTTGTCCTCAAATTTTAGCTCAGGTCAATAGTTTAGGCTCCAGATGTCATCAAAGGTCAAAAATACTTTTTTGTTGGCAAAAGTTTTTTGCAAATACCTTTTACCTAATCAAGATAAGGCAATAATTTCGACACCATCGTGTTCGTCTCGTCAAGGCGTTTTGAAGCATATTCATGTTGACCAGTTTAGGTCAACTTAGAAATTTGACCTCAGGTCAAGGGCAAGTGATGACCCAAGTAGACCATGGTTTTTGCATATTAGGAGACGTGTCTCGACGAGACAAACACATTGCTGCCGGTTTTACTTCTTTATCTGCATTTTGTTGGGTTATTGTAAAAAAGTGTTGGTGACCTTAGATGACCTCGGCTGACCCTGTAGGGGTCACTGAACAAAACTTGCACATGTATCATCAATAATAGCCTAGGATAACACAGCCCAGAAGGAATTGGACTGATATGCGTATCCTCGGAATAGGAAGCATTTTAATATTTTCCCATCGACTTATAATGGGGAGGTCACGAAATTGACCCGGCCTTAGGTCACCAATATTCAAAATCTTAGATATCCTAGTGCTGTTCGAGTCGTTGCGGCCCCGCGGCTCCCGCGGCCAAAAGGGCGGAGCTATATCGTCCGCCAATCACAGAGAACTGGGTCCGGAGGTGTGACGTCATACTTTCTGCGGCTCTCGCGGTTGCTCGGGAGCAACCGCAAAAGAACTTTGACATAAATGGCGCGCGTCCGACAACAGTTGCGCACTGTTTTGTTGATATCGCAGCTCACTGGTGGTTGTTTGACCAAGAATGACAACTCTCAGTGATTCGTAGATGTTCATATAGTTGAGTGGCTTTGGAAAACATTCAGGGTTTCCATGAAATTGACTATTCGTTGCGACCGTTACACACGCCATCTTTCGGACGTCATCAGCGGCCGAAAAAGTGTTCAAGTTGTTCAAATTAGGTCCCGCCTTGTTGGCCGCGGGAGCCGCTGCGGCCGCAGACCCCTTGGACAGGATTCCGAATTGTAGGTACCCATGACCTTATGAAATCCTGTAAGTTTGAAACCCATCGGCCAAAGACCGTGGCTGTGGTACGACCGCAAACTTTTTTGTAGGTGGGTCACGTGACCTGACCGGGTGACCTGACTTGAGATGATCCGAGGTCAATAATTGCACATTATGTGGGTAATTGATGACCGAACAGCTGTGCAACAACCGGCGGTTCGCAGCGCCGCCAAATTTGGCACAGCTGTTGGGGCATCAATTCCCACATCGTCTGAAATTTTTGACCTCGGGTCATCTCAGGTCAGGTCACCAGGGCAGGTCGCGTAACCCCACCTCCAAAACGTTTGCGGTCATACCACAGCCACAGTTTTTGGCCGATGGGTTTCAAACATACAGGATTTAATAAGGTCATAGGTACGCCCCCCCCCCCCCCCCGCAGTTGTGATGGTACACACTAAGGTCCGGCTTCTTTCTCCTCTAGCGTATGTTTGACGGCGAATTAAGACACGACCATATTGCATTCAAACTGCATTACTGAGAGCTTCAAAGGTATATATTGATGCATTGACATCGACAAAGCGCTAAAAACGTTTTTTGCTTTAAAAGCAGCCAATAGATAAGGTGAGCCAATGCGTCAATATATCAATTTGAAGCTCTCAGTAATACGATTTGAATGCATATATGGTCGTTTCTTAATTCGCCGTCAAAGATACGCTAGAGGAGAAAATAAGCCGGACCTTAGTGTGTACCATAGCAACTGCGGTTCCTGTACCTACAATTCGGATATCTCGGATTTGTATATCGGTGACCTAAGGTCGGGTCAATTTCGCGACCTCCCCATAATAAGTCAATGGGAATATTCAAATGCTTCCTATTCCGAGGATATGCATGATAACAGTCCAATTCCTTCTGGATCATGTTATCATAGGCCATTCTTGATGATCCAGGTGCAATTTTTGTTCAGTGACCCCTACAGGGTCAGCCGAGGTCATGCGAGGTCACCAACACTTGTGTGTCAATAACTCCGACATAATGAAGATAGAAAAGTGAAACCGGCATCCAATGTGTTTGTCTCATCGAGACACGTCTCCCAATATGTAACATGACCTACGTGGGTCACCACTTGACCCTGACCTGAAGTCAAATGTATAAGTTGACCTAACCTGGTCAACATGAATATGATTCGAAGCGCCATGACGAGACAAACACGATGGTTTCAAAAATGATTGCCTTATCTTTATTAGGTAGAATATTATTTGCGAAGAACAGTTTTGCAAAAAAAACGTGTTTGACCTTTCATGACCTCTGGAGCCTAAACTATTTACCTGAGATTACATTTGAAGACACCAAATGCGATTGCATTTTTCAAAAGCTTTAGATTGTTTTTGTTTCGTTTGTTCCAAGCTATCCCCTAGGCCTACTATCCCCGTTTTTCCGAGTTCCCGAGATATTTGGGGTTTCTGGAGCGAAGTCCTAAAACTGGAAAATCTGACCCTTGATGACCTCTAATGACCTCAATATTGACCTGAGCCCAAAAATGACCGAAATAGTTTCGAAATTATTTTTGACGAGCTTTCGAACAGTATTTTCGTTTTTTGTGTACGTCCCATAGGAGCCGAGTTCGAGGGGGGACGTCAAAACGCCCCTCCCCCCCCCCCCCCCCCCCTCTCCCGGCACGGCGAAGGTGGCGCTTAGCACCGGCACGGCGCGGGTTACTCGACTGATTTTCTGAAGCATTGTGCTGTGTTGTTGATGTATGAACACCTGCACATAACGCCGGCGTGTCACCACTGTGACTCTAAGGCAGCGTTGACTATACTAGTTACCCGGCGGTGCACTACCGTGTTCCAGCTGATTGGTATGCCGGAAACGGAGCGCAGGATCCGCGCGCTGGTGGACGACGCTCTCCAGAAGGCCGGACAGCCCCCGCACACCACACTCAGAGCACTGGTAAGTCTGTACATCACAATGTCATCCTGGTAAACCCCGCGCACAACATTGAACCCTGGTAAGTCTCGTGCACAACATGGCGAGCCCGGTAAATTATACACAGCACTGCGAGGCCTGGATGAGCTCTGCACACGACACTGCGGACCCTCGCAAACCCAGTGCATGAGTCTGTACTGTGTCTCCGCCAGGAGCTGAGTCTCAGCTATGTCTATGTCAGAGTCAGGGTCTGGGTCTGAGCTGTCTCTGTCAGGGTCTAAATCTGAGCTGCCTGTCTGTCAGGGTCTAAATCTGAGCTACGTCTCTGTCAGGGTCTAAATCTGAGCTATGTCTGTCAGGGTCTAAATCTGAGCTATGTCTCTGTCAGGGTCTAAATCTGAGCTATGTCTCTGTCAGGGTCTAAATCTGAGCTATGTCTGTCAGGGTCTAAATCTGAGCTATGTCTCTGTCAGGGTCTGAATCTGAGCTATGTTTCCCTGTCAGGGTCTAAATCTGAGCTATGTCTGTCAGGGTCTAAATCTGAGCTGTCTCTGTCAGGGTCTGAATCTGAGCTATGTTTCCCTGTCAGGGTCTAAATCTGAGCTGTCTCTGTCAGGGTCCTAATCTGAGCTATGTTTCCCTGTCAGGGTCTAAATCTGAGCTGTCTGTCAGGGTCTAAATCTGAGCTGTCTGTCAGGGTCCTAATCTGAGCTATGTTTCCCTGTCAGGGTCTAAATCTGAGCTGTCTCTGTCAGGGTCCTAATCTGAGCTATGTTTCCCTATCAGGGTCTAAATCTGAGCTATGTCTCTGTCAGGGTCCTAATCTGAGCTATGTTTCCCTGTCAGGGTCTAAATCTGAGCTGTCTCTGTCAGGGTCTGAATCTGAGCTATGTTTCCGTGTCAGGGTCTAAATCTGAGCTGTCTCTGTCAGGGTCCTAATCTGAGCTATGTTTCCCTGTCAGGGTCTAAATCTGAGCTGTCTCTGTCAGGGTCTGAATCTGAGCTATGTTTCCCTGTCAGGGTCTAAATCTGAGCTATGTCTCTGTCAGGGTCCTAATCTGAGCTATGTTTCCCTGTCAGGGTCTAAATCTGAGCTGTCTCTGTCAGGGTCTGAATCTGAGCTATGTTTCCGTCAGGCTCTGAGTCTATGTAATATCCCTCCGTCAGGATCTAAATCTAAGCTGTCTCTCTGGCAGGGTCTGAGCCTGAGCGGCTGTGAGGTGGACGAAACGAACGAGTCGTTCCGCCAGGGACTGCTGGAGAACCATCCGACGATGACGGAGACGTGTTTCGTCTGCAGCGACACCGTCGGCACGATCGCCACGGCGTTCGAGAACGGTGGGCAGCGGGCGGACGGTCCCGCAGGCTGGGGGAGGGCAAGGGAGGGCAGGGGTACTAGTTTGGTCCCGGAGGTGTGTTCAGGTAGCCGGCGTCACGCTTATCTTGTTTGCTGAGACGATTAGGCTCAAGTACTTTGAGTGACTTGAAGGTTATGACATTATCGTTTTCAAATTTGATTGACTTGCCGGATGTGAGCTTTGCAGCCGCTTTGGCAAAGTGGCTTGGAGAATGACTAGTTCATTTTAACCACTTGTGACAATGATGCCATTGCATCCATCAATAAGATTGTGTCTCTTATGTCCACGCCTCTTTAAACTCAAAATTGTTACGCCCGAAAATGAATCCCGGGATCTGATCCCCGGGACCTGGTTCTTGTGTCCGTTTAAATAAATTTTATGGGGTTAATTTGGACTCAAGATCTCAGTAGCTCTTTTTGTTATTAAATTCACCGGGATCCTATATCCGCTTTCTAAATTTGTCGAGGGATTCACCGAATCATGTCGGCTCCTGGGGTTCAATCAGAACTCGGGTGAGCGTGTACCCGAGTTCTGATACATCTATATTACTATTTGATAAGCGTCTGCCTGTCTGTCTGTCTGTGTCTGTGTCTGTGTCTGTGTCTGTGTCTGTGTCTGTGTCTGTGTCTGTGTCTGTGTCTGTGTCTGTGTCTGTGTCTGTGTCTGTGTCTGTGTCTGTATGTCTGTCTGTCTGTCTGTCTGTCTGTCTGTCTGTCTGTCTGTCTGTCTGTCTGTCTGTCTGTCTGTCTGTCTGTCTGTCTGTCTGTCTGTCTGTCTGTCTGTCTGTCTGTCTGTCTGTCTGTCTGTCTGTCTGTCTCTGTCTGTCTGTCTGTCTCTGTGTCTGTCTGTTTCTGTCTCTGTCTGTCTGTCTGTCTGTCTGTCTGTCTGTCTGTCTGTCTGTCTGTCTGTCTGTCTGTCTGTCTGTCTGTCTGTCTGTCTGTCTGTCTGTCTGTCTGTCTGTCTGTCTGTCTGTCTGTCTGTCTGTCTGTCTGTCTGTCTGTCTGTCTGTCTGTCTGTCTGTCTGTCTGTCTGTCTGTCTGTCTGTCTGTCTGTCTGTCTGTCTGTCTGTCTGTCTGTCTGTCTGTCTGTCTGTCTGTCTGTCTGTCTGTCTGTCTGTCTGTCTGTCTGTCTGTCTGTCTGTCTGTCTGTCTGTCTGTCTGTCTGTCTGTCTGTCTGTCTGTCTGTCTGTCTGTCTGTCTGTCTGTCTGTCTATATGGCAGGGTGCGGCTAGTTACCGATTGGGACATTGCGATTTTGCAAGGCCACAACAGCTGAGGCGCGCGCTATTTGGCTCGGGGTGCCTCCGCGCGGAGAAACGGGATGCGATCCGAGCCGCGGATGCGGCCGGTGCCGCCTGTCGCGTGCAATGAAATATTCACCTTGTACGCTGTAGGAGTTTAGCTGGGTTACGTGCAAAAATAGTATTGAATCGTCACGAGATAATTGAACGACCTGCCTTTTGAAAGCAGTTGCATCCAATTCGGTTTGACATAATCGGAGATATAACTTCCCATCATTTAACACGTGAACCCTATGGGCTAGTACCCTACCCGAAATGTACCTACGCCGTAGAGCGGTAGTGCTGTCATCCCAGCATAAGGACAGGAAGGAGGGGTGGTAACCCTTGGCGTACAGAGACGCGCCAATTCATTCAGATGTAGGCATGACT